>CM030836.1:12456191-12506191 GCA_018105865.1 Metaphire vulgaris
AATACGTCATCCCTGTGTCAGATTATGGAGATGTGGGGGGATGTCGTACCCACTATAACTCATCCCTGACTCAGATGGGGGTGTCGGTCTCAAATTGGGGAGGGGGGTGTTAGGGGGTGAAAAATATCCTGCATCGTATTATTATCCTGTGTATTTGTTTAGTGTCGGTCAAAACGCCGGTCAACCAATATTGGCAGAGCGCACGCAGAGGCTATTACTGGATGCAGCGAATACGCAATCGGCGATGCAACACTAAAAAGCAATGCGTATCATATTACCCAGCAGTGGCATAGACTACGGCCTATCTACCCCGTCGAAGGATACAGATTCTTAGTCTACGTTCTAACGAGGACAGCTTTACTAGCGAGAAGCTAATAAGATTTCTCCGTACTAGAGACCTTGGAAACCCTTTTGAACTACGAACTGTGTCTTAGTCATCAGAAATACCTACATAGGTTCAAAATTCCCTTATCTGTGTTTTTATTAGATAAGTCTAAGCCTAAGACATCAGGCCAGTGATAACGCAACGTTCTGGTTGGAGAAGGCGGTATCCTGGTAGTGGCGGTTCCACGTGGGGGATGAGTGGGGATGCATCCCCCACCGGACTTCTTTTTTTGCTTGTAAAAACCTAGTTTTTGGGTAAAAGCCTAGTAAAACTACGGGGAAAAACTGTGGATGACCTCTTTTTTGCTTGTCAACCTATTTTTTCAGTAAAAGTGTAGTAAAATTAGGGGAAAATTCCCGTTTGTCAGCCTTTTTCGGCAAAGTTTACTGATTTTTCCTTCTCTTTTCAACCCCCCCATCAACTTCCTATGAATTCATTTCATTCCCCCAAACCAAGAAATCCTGTAACCGCCATTGTATACTGGTGCAGCATTTCAGAGTGCGTCTTCGGCCGTGAATTAGGAGTGATACTCCTCCGTCAACGCCTGCAGGTCAAGTGATCACTCAGTGTTTGATCTGGCCGAAGGAAACCAAAGCAAAGCAAGAGGAGACGAACTTCTGTCACGTCACATGACGCTCGCCCATGCATAAACACTGTTTTACCAGTTGCTGATCAAAATGTTACGACTTCATCGTGCTGTGGGAAAAAGTCGAATGTAAGACTACACGTATACATGCAGCCTGTGCGTGAATGCTTGAGATGGAAAGGTCTTCATAAAGTATTTATTCTCCGAACAGCGAAACTGAATTTCTTCGATTTCGCCATAGGCCCCTAATGAGTTTTGTCGCAGTTGAGCCGCATCCGTCCGTGAGCGCTTGACTCTTCGCGTCGTCGACGAGAGAAGAAGGGATTTATTATTCCAAACACAGAACTTCCTGTGATTGCCTTATTCTGAGATGGCGAACTTTGCGCATAGACTTGGCGCTATAGAAAGCGCTGAAATCCGCCAAATCCTTGAATAGCAGCTCTCATTTCATTCTACAGTAGCTGAGTTTATCATCCAAGCAAATTTTTTTATAAATTCATTATATCTAGATGCTGATATGTTGATTTGCGTGACGTGTCAATGTTACAGAATGTAAAGCTGAAGTTCAAATTGAATTCCTTATAGTAGTAATCATGACCGAAAACATATCAAAATCATGCGAACCTTGCTACAAACTCAATTTTGCATCTTGCAAAAGTCAAAACTTTTTGTAAAACAGTTTTGAAATTAATAAGTTTTAATATACTTTCAAAATAGGCAGCTGCTACCCGATGTATAGCCTAGCCTGTCCGTCGTGCATTTACAGGAAGGCTAATATCTGTATCCATGGGCAACAATGCTTCACTGCCTATGCGCAAAAGAAACTGGCGAAATGTCGTTTGTTATCGTAACTTTTAAGGTTTCGCTGAAAATCGAGAATCCTTGGAATTTATTTCAGGGCACACACACCACTCGCTAATTCTCAACTGGCGAACCGAAAAGGTCGGCAGCAATTTCTGCGTAAAGGTCAAATCGATTCTCTTCTTTGACTTTAAGCGTCGACGACTTAGGCAGCTGCTGGCGACACAATTGGATTTAGGACCTCTCGGAAAATGTCGAATGAGCAGGAAATCATATAGACGAAGTAGAACTGAGACGGAAATGAAACCACCGAACAACTACGACGACGACAAAGAAACCAGGAGATTAAATGGCAAATTAGAAATAACGACTGCCAAAGCAAGATAAGAATAGGTTTTGTGTGTGTGTGTGTGTGTGTGATTTTACAGCAGTAATGAAACGAATATAGGAGACGATGAACGCACACAGAGAGAGAGAGAGAGAGAGAGAGAGAGAGGAATCAGAGAGAGAGAAGAGAAGAGAGAGTTCCAGAGTTCAGACAGATATGAGAAGGCACGGTTGCAAATTTTCAGGGATGACTGACACACAGAGTGAGATGAGATGACACAGAGGAGGCTGAGGGGTTAAAAAGGTAGACAGGTTTTGGTTTACCTGGATACGGTAACGGGTTCTTGTTGTTGATGGAGGCTTTGGGAAGGTTATAGTATTACCTATAGAGGTGGCGATTGTGGACGCAGTCTTAAACGGGGACGTTCACTACGGTAATACCGAAAAGAGTCAAATAACGGTAGATTTCTAGCAGTATCATCAAGTTCATAAGTATAATGTTGATTTTGCTGTGTATAGGTATTCTTGTTTTTCGGTATGTTGGCCTATGCATGTAAGTATATAAAGTATTTAGTAGCCCAATATAGGTTATTCGTTATGTTGGTTCGGGTGCACTGAAACGCGGCGCTAGAGCAACAAACAGTGCTCCCAATGTACTGTCTAGTATTTCCGTTTCCTGTGTCATTTAGAATTTTGAGATTTAGAAATTTTATCTGTTAGGAAAATTCATTTAAATGTTTTGCGTTAATTAAGGCGTCCAACTGTAAACGGATACGTTTGGCTTGGTTTTGAAGTGCAGAGAATGCTAAAGATATTGGCCCTGTATATGGCTGCTTTTATATACAGGAGTAAAAGAACTTGCATTGAAAAAAACGTAGGTTAGGCACCGCGTTTGATTTAGTCTATATTGAAGCTTAGAATTCAGAGCGCAAAAATTATTGACTCCGACTGGGGATGCTGGCTTTGTTTGTCCGGGCGACGACCTATCCGGTATGAAGGTTCGTTTCTCTGTATTATAAGAGATTTATGTCGTTTTATTTTGTTTTGTTTTTTACAAACTGAGCATCTTCACCTATCCATCTAACCCCCTTGGAGATTGTGTCCGTTTGGGCTCCGCTTATGCCGGTGGAGACTTGAGCAACAGAGGCTTTGAGAGTCGCTTGTGTTGAATGTGTGTGTTGAGGATTTTTCCCCTCCGCCTGAAAGAGCCAGTTATAACGGAGGGTTAAATTAAAGGAGATAGGAATCAGTGCAGGTCAATGATGTTTAATGACTCTGGACTCCTGGGGGCAACTGATAAGGCCAGGGGAAGTCAGCTAGGAGGCTGCTGTTAGCTTATGTAGCCTAGTGTGCCAAAATTTCCGGGGGAATTTGCAATTTCCGGGGGAAAGGGCAATTCTTCCGGGAAACGGCCTAGATTAAACCCTGACTTACATAGAAATATAATCTAGAGGAGAATGTCGATCTGATGGAGATTTGCAAGTTGCAACGATACTGTACTTATCAGCCAAATTCAATTTCAGTCAACTTGACGCTCACTCATGTTTGATACTATCTTCGATATAACAATATGCGTCTAGACTTTAAAAGACAAGTCATTCGAAAGGTTGAACGGTGACTTTGAATTCAACACCTCTGACCATATACGAATGAATCCTTATTAACAACGCTATGCTGTGAACTGCACATGTTCCCGAGCCATAGTCCGCGAGAACCTCGATGTTTCATATAATGTATTTTACTAACTATTGCTCCCAAGGCGTCTAACCGTTTCCTGTCACCCATCAAAATTGCATTGGCTTTCAAATAAAAATAACTTGTTGCCCCACGACGGCTTGCCAGGATTTGGCAAACTTGGTAATGACCTGGACCAACTGGGGGCGTTGGGGCGGAAACTTCCAGGCATGGGGACCAACAATTTGTTGTTAGGTGTGTGGAGCAAGTTGCAATGATACTTATCAATAAAATTCATTTCAGGTCCCAGCAGGAGGCTACTGGGGGTAGGAATTCAATAAGGGGGCACGGGCCATGCACCCGGGCAGAGAACGCCATGGAGAGTGGGCGAACCCAGAAGGGCGGAAGAGGGCACCAGAGAGAGTTTTTCGTCACAAGAGGCGCTACGAAGGAAGATCGAGAGAGAGAGTCGTGAGCGTCGCTGTTGAAGAGTGGTCGGAGAGAACAGCCGGTTTTTGGCGGTGGAAGAGGAACGAGGTGACGGTAGCTTGACGGGAGTCGCGACGGAAGAAGGAAAGCGGAGAGCGGGAATACGGCGGCGTCTGGATGCATTCAGCCTCGATGGAGAAGACTGCGTTGTTTGCAGTGTTCCGTCCACGTGTGCAGCGTATAGCTAGCATTCACGACTCGCCATTAATAACTCACCATCGGCCATTAACGCATCATATTTGAAAGACCTCATATCGTAAAAGCTAGAGTACGGCGCCGATACCACGCCGTAGTAAAAAAAGTATATAGGCATATGCCCTATCTCTAAGTTGCAATAATGCGCGATCTACAGTGTTCTGGAGTCTAGAGTTTGTTATCTGTAAGAGGTCTGTCATTTTGAACTCGGGTCAGAATCATCTATACAGGTAGTAGGGAGTGTCAAAATCATTTCCTATAGCGGGGCACGTAAAAGTCTTTGTGGTTGTCGCTGGATTTGTAGGCTTACATGACATTAACACGAACTACAGTAGGCCTACCACACAAGACAGCATATTTAAACAAATGTCTCAACATTTTTATTTAATTTCAATCGTATGTAAAGAATTCGAATTTCATATGTGTAATTTCAGATTTTCATATATGTACTTTTTGAGCACGCCTTGAATAAAGTAACTTTGCTTAAAAAAGCTAGAGGGGAGGAAATTCCCCCTGAATTTTGGTATCACGTTAGAGTGGCACAGGGAAGGGGGAAGCTGCTTCCAGCAGCCAGGGGGGATGGGCGCCCCTGCTTGTTGGAACCACTGCTCTACTGTACCAGCTGTCTGCTGGACTGCTATAGCATAAAGTAGCTAACCCGAAATCCGTCGTTCAGGAAGCCGTAGATGACAGGATTAACGAAGCTGTTCGACATGGCGAGCCAGTGGACGGCCATGTAGATGACGAAGAGTTTGTCGTCTACGCCGTTGCTGTCGTCACCAGTTGCGGCGCTGACGTCATCGTCGTCGTCGTCGTCGTCGTCGTTCGCAGAGTTAACCGCGTCGTCTCCTCCTCCTCCTCCTCCTCCGCCGTTCACCAGATCCTGGTGAACGTTGAACAGGTGCAGAGGAAGCCAACAGACGCCGAACAGAACCACGACCGTCACCAGCATCTTCACAATCTAGGCACATTCGCAATTAGCGACACAGTAGACGGACTTAATAGCTCACTTAGGCAGTCGTAGGGACGTCCGTACTTAGACAGTTAATAACAACGCAGGATTTATTCGGCTTTTTATGTTCCAGAACCGGACTGGACTCTATACCAAGATAGCGACGTGTCACACACAATGCCGTGTCTATAGACACTGTCACACGTGAAGATTCTGTATGGTAATGGGATTGCAAAACCATCAGTAACTGCGATGGATTTGCATTTTCAATTTTCAGACCAAGTTGACTTCTGTCTTGGATAAGTTTTTATGAAAATTCTGATGCTATATACATTAGAGGTTTCCAAAATTTATACACAACATCTGCGCCGAAACCACGGAGTAGAACCATCGGACCTACATATTTAATTTTACAAGAAGAATCCAAATTAGGCCTTACATTTTAACCTCATCCTTCACGGTCAAATTTGACCAAAGTTCCTGAAACATAATCTAAGAGAATTCCAACTGAAGTGGAACAAATTTGTTTTGTACAGTTTTTATTTTAATAGTAATCATATTAGCTCTGTCAAACCACTCACATGTTAAATGTATTTTATAGAAACTGCTTTTGTCCCAAAATGCTCGAAATGGCACAAAATGTTGAGCCAATGTAATTGCATTTCGACGGGAAAAAACGAGCAAGAACTTTAATGCTGACCATTCGAAACTTGGGCGATGAACAAAGGAAAGCGATTGTTGCAGAAATTTTGTGTGCGAAAGACTTGGTGATTGATTTGATTAGGGTCTATAGTGAACAATCGCCGGCTACGCGGAACTGAGTTGGATATTTTCCGGAAGCAGATTGTAGAGCGTCTTTAAAATAATGAACTACTTCCCCGATGAACTCCTGACTGTGTCCAAAGTTCCAAACGCACTCCAACACTAACATCGTATTTCACGCACTCTCTGCGCTGCTCTAAGAATTTGAAAGCAACCAAATTTCTTCTGGACCTTTGTGCTTTCGCGTAAAGACTCACATACGATGTTAAAGAAACTACAATGACATCGGTGGTTCATCGGTCACAGTTGCAGCGTTCTTCATCAAGTCAATTAATTGCTAAGATGTGGTGGTCAGTGGTCACTATTGACTACTTGGACAGTAATATAGGCCTATACAGGCGGTTTGTAGAGACCTAAACAGTCTATTTCCTTCAATGAATCCTGGACATTTTCCATGCCAATATATATATATATATATATATATATATATATATATATATATATATATATATATATATATGCTATTATTTGAGTAAACCACTGAGCCACCGAGTTTAAAATCGCGCATAGAGAGAGAAATTTTGCTTTTATTTGAGAAGACGCCGCAATAATATTCTGGCGTCCGTTTTCATCATCCGCCATGCATTCTTTGGTTCTTTGAGTAATATTGCGCTTGGTCAGTTTGAAGTCGGAATTCACGAATGATTGCACTCAACGTGTCTTGGAATTAGCAAACGGACTAGTACAATCATGGACGCAAACACGACATGGGGGCGCAACAGGGTGGGCCAGGTGGGTCATGGCCCACCCAATATTTAGGCCCAATGGGCCACAACGTGTTTGGCCCACCCAAATTCAATTGCCAAATTACAGTGTTTTGTGGAACTAATAACCCCAAATCCCCAATATATTGGCATAATATTGCCATATATAATTGAGTTGTCACAGATGTGGAGGACCATTCAAAATTATTATATTTATATAACCATGCAACTGTGTTTTTTTTCAATGATCGATTGATCGTAACGGCAAGAATTTCTCGCTGCGCTGTCTTGACTCTGAAATATTGGCCATGTTGGCCCACCCAATATTTGGTTTGTGGCGCCCTCCATGGTTTTAATTCGTTTCATCACTCTTCTAAATTTTTGCATATCTATAGCCTACTGTAGCACTAGTCCTTGCTTTGTCCAATTTCAAACAGGGTATCAATTTTATAATATTTTTGTGGTCTATAAAACCTGTAATAGAAGAAACCAGCTCTTTTAAGCGCCATCTTATCGCTCGATTGATTTTTTAGACATTTGACAGAGAATAGATTTTGAAAGACTTTGTATAGTGTCGTTTCAAATAACTCATTATTTTTCGTGGCATTTCGAAAGCTCTAGAAAAAAATTGAGACAGAATATATTGACAATTCCAGTACGATTTGGCACAGCAAAGTTGGGGACACAAGAATATGTGGTTTTAATTTGTTTCATCACTCTTCTGAATTTTTGCATATCTATAGCCTACTATAGCACTAGTCCTTGCATTGTTCAATTTCAAATAGGCCATGTTGGCCCATCCAATATTTGGTTTGTGGCACCCTCCATGAAACACGACCCGTGTCCTCAGTCTCCTCACATGAATAGGCACTATTCTCTGCACAGGTCACGTCCTTATGGCTGTGGGCACGGGTATTTCTGACTAAAAAAATTATATAGAATTAGAACATGACCGTTTCTCTGACCAGGTTTGCGCCACCGAATACAATTGTCTGATTAAGATTTTGCCAAAGCGCGCAATGCCACTAAGCCGCATCAGTCAGATTTTTCTACTATATACTGGCAAAAAATCAGCTACGTCCTAAAATCTTGGCGCTGTGGATAGTGCAATACCGATGCAAAGTGCTATTATGATGCATTCCCATTGGATACTTTGCTCAGAGCAGAATAACCTGAAAGTCCATGTTTGAATATATATATATATATATATATATATATATATATATATATATATATATATGACCCTCGTATTATTCCCGCTTAGTATTAAGAAATTGTGCTAACTCGTCCGTATTTATATATATATATATATATATATATATATATATCCGACAGTATTAGCATCATCAAATTAGTAACTTTGACCTGCCGCTGTCCATAATTACAATTTAGCGTTCACCAATCATCGAGGAACAAACGGTAAACGCATATCTTGAAACTTACAGTATAATAGACTAACTCTGACGCAGCGAACTTAAAGGACATATTTCGAAACGTCAACGACGGTCCTGATTTATCTACGTCAAAATACAGAGTAGTAGCCTACGCAAAAAACAGACTATGTAGGCCTATTAAACGCAAACCTAAATGTGACTATAGTTCGGTTTTTTGCGCCACCCTGTATTATGCCTTTAGAACCGATGGCAAATATAACCCTACATGATATAGAACGAAAACATGTGGACGATTGCTTAAGACGTTCATCATTGACTTGATAAAGAGGAGGTGAGGAGGAGGAGAAAGAAGAAGAAGGTGATGATGATGAAGAAGAAAGAAGAAGAAGAAGATGATGATGATGATGATGGTGATGATGATTATGATGATGATGATGATGATGATGATGATGATGATGATGATAATGATGATAATGACGACGACGACGATGATGTAGTGGTGGTGGTAATGATGGTGCACTTTTATATCCTCAATTATGATAACACAAAGTTATCAATCGATGGTACAACTCCAAACCCATCAGCAGAAGACCAAATCATTCCAGAGATCAGCCAGACATCAAGACATAGGGCCTACTATGGAAAGAGAATGGCAAATGGAAGATGTACGCATGTTTTAGTCTAGATTTTAAGGTAGCCCACTGAATCCATTGGAGGTTCTTTTAGACAGATGAAGAGCGTTCCAGGTTAGTTACGAGTGTCTTGCTTTTAACGTGGCGACAGCGCAAACATTCAGAAATTATCGATAGTTGAAGGAAGGAGAGGCTGTAAATCTGGAGAAGGCATTCGTCATTACGCGAAATACAGAGCAAGCAGCAAATAAAGACTGATTATTCCGCATCGAATATCGTCAAGTTCCATTCTCTTCCTTCTCCACTTTCCGCCCCTCATTCATCTTACTCTCCTCTCCTTCATCCTTCATTATCCTTATCCCACTCTCTCCCTCTCTCTCTTTTCCTCTTTACTCTCTCATCTCTCTCTCTCTCTCTGTCAAATGTGAATTTCTTTGGCGTAGCCACAGAGGGCACGGGGTCGGCCCTCCTAGTTGGATCGGGACCGGTCGTGAGATTCGTCCAAAACCGGTGAGTAGTATGGGGCAGAGGTAATATTAGATCGAGGGGAACTGCACCAGATAGTAAACCTTTAAAGCATTTAAGCGTTTGGGATGGCGATCTTTTAATGCTCGTCAAGATTTTGGGACGAAAAAACCACTGGTGAATTCTGAATGTTCATCATCGTTAATTGACCTATTGAAGTAGAATTAGATCACCGCAATAAATGTATACATATTTACTTTTATGAGATTTTTTCAGAGTCTAACTCATACAGTCTCATAGGTCTTTAAGACCTAATTACAGTACTGTTATTAATGAGGCGTAAGACATTCGAAGAACATATAATTCCTATAGTGACACTCAATTGCCAAGACCAATATTCTTGCTTAGACTTCGAGTCAAATACCTGTACACCTTTAATTTGCGAAATGCAACCTACCTTTCGAGTCGAACGAAGCTGTTTTGAATCTCGGGCGTGATCGGCATTTCCCGGGAATTTCCGTCTTCTCAGCTGACGACAGACGATGACGTAAGCAAGACCTATGACGCTCAGCGGAAAGACATAGGTAACGATGAAGACAAACACCGTGTAACCGTGCGCCCAGGTGTTGCGAGGCTCCGGCCAGTCCTCCTGACAGAGGACCAGCTGCAGGTCGGGCGAAATCGCCACCGTCTCGATCCGGGCGACGACCAGCTGGACGGACGACAGGACGAGAGAGACGATCCAGATGGAAGCGAGAATCTTCCGATGGAGCGCCGCAACGGTCTTCGCCAGCAGCGGTCTGGTGATGGCCAGGTAGCGGTCGACGGCGATCGCCGTACTGGTCGCCACGCTGGCCGTTACGGACGTCATCTGCATGTACAGAACCAGGGTACAGGTCGGCTGGCCGAACACCCACTGGTTCGTGTTCAGCGCCGTCGTAAAGGTGAACGGCATGCAGAAGATGGCCATCACCAGATCGGCAACGGCCAGGTTAACGAGAAACTTGGAGAGGTCCGTCCGACAGCGACTGGCGCCGCCGCCGCCGCCGCCGCCGCCGCCGCCGCCGGTCAAAACGACGATGACGCAGAGGTTGCCGAGAACAGAGAACAGGGTGGTGAAGGTGCACAGCGTCCCCAGGCCCCAGAGAAACTCCGATGGGATGCCGACGAAATTATAACCTTTGTTGCCTGTACCGTTTATTCTTCCGACTGGTAGACTAGTCTCTTCAACAGCGATCTCCGTACAGTCATCGGAGATAGCGCTCATATCGGCGCTCATCTTTTTTGCCCGGTATATGTAGGCAGAGCTTCAAAAAATAGTCAAAAGGACATAAATATCAGCTGATTTTCTTTAATAAGAGATTCGCTTTTGAGAATTGAGATGGCGCATTAAAGCGCCTTCTCGCGGCACAATTCTTTTCGAAAGAAATACTATACGCAGATGCCGATGCATCGGGGTTTTCAGTGTCTTTTTTCTTCGTGGAGACAGTAATTTACGACGCATTCCGTATTTAGAGTCTCTTTTTCTTTCTCCTCGACGCTCAGCGAAAGACAACGACCCAGTGGACGCAGATTCCCGGAAGCAGCATAGGCGGCGGCGGCGGCGTCCGTAGATCCCAGCATCGCTTGGTTTCGCCGCTGAATGCGAAGCCACGGCGGACGACTCCGAGCCGTCCTCCGTCTGCACTACGCAGCTACATAAATCGTCGTCGTTGCTCTTCGACGGGGCTTTCCCAATGGGGCGGAGGGGAGGGGGTGTCAGCAAGACATCCGCGCAGCAGTACGTTTGACCAGCTGTATATAGGAAGCGCTGTAGGCTCCACTGTATAGTTACGTCCGTCATGTAGGCCTGTATAAAGTAAGAACGGTCCTCCAAGATCGTTAATTTCCTGCGAGGCTGCGACCAGCTGCGCTACTCGCTTGCAATTAGACGACTTTCGCTCAAATCTCTGCCAACAGATGCCTTCCTGCCCTTCCAGACAATGGATACGAACGTCTGCCAGACCCGGGAAGTGATTTTGCTCAGTGGTCGTCGCTAGACCTGACTTGCTGAAATCACTTTTACCTTCGCCAAACCCCTTTCCCCGTGCACGGCGAGGCGTAGCTAGGCCTACTAGAAGCATCTGCAACACTATGCATACTATTGTTGTTGCGGATTTATTAATAATAACAACTGGTTTTAAGTGGCTAGTAGGATCTCTCCTGTGTTGAAAACCACAGACTTGCGGTGCAAAAATATGCAGCGACACTTAGGTATTTCATGTCTACTACTTAGTACATAGAGATTCAGAATAGGTATGGCCAAGGAAACCTTTTGGAAGATGAAAGAGCTCATGAGAAGAGATCTCAACACTGAGTGCAAGAAATGACTCATCCAATGCTACATCATTTTCCCAGTGCTGACGTGTGGATGCGAAACCTGGACAATGAACAGGAAAATTATGAAAACGATCATGACCTTTGAAGTATGGTGTTACGGAAGGATCTTGAGAATCAGCTGGATGGACAAAGTTAGAAAGAAGCAAAACAACAGCAACGTGGAAACGGGAAATAATACGAAGAAAAACGTCCTACGCTGATCACGTCATGATAGGTTCGGCGGAGACCTACCGCTGATAATAATGGAAGGTAGAATAGAAGGAACAAGGGGAAGAGAAGAAGCTGGATGGACGACATCTTTGACCGAACAAACACAAAGAACAACTATGGAGCCATAAAAAGAGCGCCAAAAGTTAGAGAGAATTGGAGGAAAATGACTGTCAACCCTCTGACAGATGACGACTCTTGAGAAGAAGACTTAGTACATAACATGCAAAATGTAATTACAGCCAAGCGCCACAGAGGAAAACAAATACAACCCTCGAAACTCACGATTTGCAATAAACTGTACGGACGGCAAACGTATGGTGTGTATCCAAACACAAAACCAAAATGATAACTACAAACCTTATTGCCGAAGACGGCACTTGAAATAGGCACTGTGTCCGGATAAAAAGGAGTCCAGCCCTATTTCCACTATAGCTTTAAGAAACCTTCAAGTGTTTTGTTTTGTTCACATGTGTGGGGCGTCTACACCATATAATATAATGCTTTGATTTTGAAATTTTTTTGAGAACAAAATGACTTGTTAAATCTGCCGATTACAAATTATCATCTCTATCAAATTCGTCGTCATGGACTCACGTCATCATACGCATTGCAGTGACCAAAGTCCACTTGTGAAAGAGACAGCTCAGACAGAAGTGCCTAAATAGCATTAGAAATATTTTTCTCTGTTTGTTGGCGAAAATCTCACATAATTGCAAGTTGTAATATGTTTTGTCAACACTTTTTCCACCATCATCCCATCATCATGGACTGATATTAAGAAAATAAGCAAAAAAATTATTGGTCTAAGATAAAAATCATGATGTATCAGTTCAATTGGATGACCTCCATTAAAACTCACCTTTTTCCCGGGGTTATACCATCGGACCCCAGGGAGGCAGTGCCTTTAATTCTAGGCCGCCCCGCGGTCCCAGAACGCCTCAGGTTTGGGGGAACTTGCTCCAATGAAAAAGGGGGATAGACGCCCTGCACATTCCCTGGAACATTAATATATGTTTTGATTTTGAAATAGCAATGACTAGTTAAGAATTATACCTCCTCGGATCCAATCAAATTCCTGGCTACGCAGCTGGTCCAAAGTCCACGTGAAACTGCTTGGAATGAAATATTCGGCACTGTAACACACTCCGCTACCTTATTCGCATGGTTAGCCGGATGACCTTTGCTTTGCTGCAGGAGGCAGTGTTTAAACTAGGCCGTTTCCGGGGGGGGAATTGCCCTTTCCCCTCGGAAATTTCAAATTTCTCCCGGAAATTTTGGAATACTACATGGACTAACAGCTGCCCTTTCCCCGGCTTCAGTTTCCCCGGCCGGAGTCCCCGGAGTCCAGGAGTCTAGATTAAACACCGGCAGGAGGGCGGTTAATACACTATGCGTCAATTGACGCACTCCGCGTTTTAGGTAGACGAAAATTGCCACTTTTCTAGTGTTAATATCGCGAACATCGACAGATTCGAGTCCAACTTGGTCTTATTTTCCACTGAACTCACGTCACTGGGAGGTCTTTTGCCTGTCTATATGTCGTCAAATCCAGGCGAAATATCGATATTAATTTTTGGTCAAATTTTGAGACTTCTCGCGATTTTCCAGGCGTTGTTAGCGCAGAAATCTTTTTCTCGGATCGACTTTATTTTTGAACAATTGAAGCTCATTCGATGTATGCATAGAATCTGCAATTAGATTCTCGATATCCAGTGTGACTTGGGAAATGTTGCGGGTGTCGACCACATGTATTACACCTCGAAAATCAAAACAATTCGAGAGAACGTTTATTTTAAAAATTTGAACCTAATGTCATTCAAAGTAACTTTGTCATATGCGGCTCAGCCTTAGGCCCCGCTGGGAGGGCCCACGTCGTTTCTTAGGCCCATAGGCGGGTCAGTGGAAGTTGGCGAGTACAAGAGATGGTGTCTATTTCCATTGGCATAGCCACGAGGGGGTGTACCACCCTATTCTGGCTTACGCAAACCCGTTGAGATTTTCCAGGTAGGGGGTAAGTAGTATGACCGACGAGCAGTGTTTATTCTAGCCACCTAGACATTGGGGGAGTTTAACATTTGGGGGCTGGAGGCAGACATTGTAGATGTCACACTACTTGCCAAAATGTCAAACTTTGGGGGTCGAATTTCAAACTGTGTGTGGGGAATCCCCCCCAGAGAAGGTCTAGAATAAACACTGCCGACGAGAATGCGTGAATGTGCGAAAAATTCAGCGCCCATTAGTGGAAAATTTTGCGGTATGTAATTTCTCCTCGTGACATTTTGTCCGTCTGCTAATTTTTACAGTTCATCTATAAAAATCTTATGCAAATGGCTGCAGATAAAATGGCGTCAATGTGTTCGGTGATCAAACTTGTAGTGGTTCTGCGCTTTTGTGTCTCAAAGCGCTTGTGGAATGCTAAATAATTCACATTTAGAATGGCATAGGGCCGAGTGCTGGAATGCATCTTACATAGTGGTCCAGAGTTCTGTTGACGCCCTTTCCCTCGCCTTCTTTTCTCCCAATCATTCACTCTGCGTAGCCGACTGGGGGTGAGTCTAAGTCATAAACAGTGAGTCGTGGCCGAGTTTTGAACAGGGACGTCATTTGTGGGAAGGGGGCCGTTGCCTTCTGATTTTCAGAGGAAAAATTTTTCTCGAATGTTTGTGTTTTTTAAAGTTTTAAAATGCAAATTGGCTAATTTGTCTTGTGATATGCACCCTAAAGAGGCCTGATGTTAAGTAATTAATTAATTAAACCCATAAAAGACTGAAAAGCAAAAAAGGTCATCAACTTTTTCGCAAACTTGTCAGGTCGAAAGTGTCTTGCCCCCTGGAAAACAGTAAAACAGTGAAATGACGTCCCTGGTTTTGAATCCCTGAATTCGTAACTGATAGTTAAGCGCGCTAAAGACAGAGCCACTACATAAAAATTCATTAATTCATTTCTTCTCCATGGGCGCGAACGACTGGGCCACTATATAAAAATTCATTAATTCATTTCTTCTCCATGGGCGCGAACGACTGGGCCACTATATAAAAATTCATTAATTCATTTCTTCTCCATGGGCGCGAACGACTGGGCCACTATATAAAAATTCATTCATTCATATCTTCTCCATGGGCGCAATACCTGTTGGTGTCTATTGCAATTTAAATTGAGTTCGCCTTTTCCATTCATCTCTGTCTTGTGTGGCTTTGTAAGCTTCATATATGTCCATGTTGCACCATTCTTTAATATTGTCTATCCATTCTTTTCGTGGCTTTCCCTGACGTTTCCGCCTTTCATTTCTCCCTTGTTACCAGCCTTTCGTCACTCATTCTGCAAGCATGCTCAAATAGTCGGATTTTGCTTTCAGTGACTGTTATCGGACGATACATAAAATATTATACTGCTCTAGATTTACGACCTAAGTCACTAGTATAGCTGCTGACCTCAAAACCCTATTCCTCAAAACCTCGGATTCGAGCATGGAATGCCATTTTCCCATTTTAATACATTCACACTCCGTCTTTATTCGCTCCAGCGCCACGGTCACCCTACTGGGTATTTGACCATCGCATAGGATTAATTCCTCTGTAAATTCTATTCGCTTTCAGTCTTTCACGCTCCTGCAGAGGCGGAGCTAAGGGGGCATATGTCCCCGGGTGCCGAGATGAGGGGGGTAAGTGAAATGCATAATAAAGAAGAAACATGTGCGACGACGTTTTTTTGCTCGTCGGCAGCCTTAAGGGGCGCCAACTTTGCCCCCGGGCGCCGGATACCCTCGCTACGCCTCTGCGCTCCCAAGAACTCGGGAAATCATTTTCAGATCTCATTGTGTTAAATTAAACCGGATCCTGGGGTCGTAATTTCGGAGGGCAGCGTCCCTCTCGTTCCCCGACTCGTAGGGGCCTAGTAGTTCGTGTACAGACCGTAGGCGTCAGGTCAAAGTGCCCGTCGTTCGATGCGTCTTTTAACTGTCGCAAGGCTATCACAAATGCAATAAATGGCGCTATAGTAAAGTAAAGTCCTTCCAGAGCACTCAAGGTTAACCTCAAGGCTCATAGGGCGGCGCTGATCTCCGTTACCAAGGCCCTCAGCCAGGCGACTGGTGCAAGGTTACATGATACGGGGCCAGTGTTCTCATGAAACGCGTCCTGTTTACTTCGCGGATTAATCCGCTACTCATTTGCCATCACCGATGGCGCTATAAAAACGACAAATGTGACGTTTCCAATTGCCGGAAAGAAAGCACATGCTGCTTCTGTGTAGGTAAGTTTTCGACAAAAACTGTAAAAATCGCATTTAAGATCCGAACACAGTTAACCTATGGAACTTATTCAAGATCAAAGCCACCACAATGCGATCGCGAGAACTGCGAATGGCAAGTAAGTAAGTAAATATGTAAAGTCTCTTGTAAGCCTATTTATAATGCACTTGTAAAGATAGGTTGTTTTTGGCGACTAATCTAATTTTGGATTAACTGTAGTAAAATGTCTAGTCAGTAGCTACCAAATTTCAACATGTCTGCTCAACCATGTTTCACATGTGTGTGCGCGCGTGTGTGTGCGCGCGCGTGTGTGTGCGCGCGTGTGTGTGTGTGTGACTTTTTTCTGCTATTTATCATACTTATTCGTCGAATGATTTTGACGCATAAATTGAAGCTATGACAAGACGAATTAATGCATGCGCACAGACACTGCAGCCATAATTATTCCCATCTCTCTCGATCGTTTTAACTTCTCGACAACCAGACTCTTATGCGTCTTCGAACGTTTTGTGCGACGACCAGAAGAAGCATAATAATACAGAATACGAATAGGCGCTATATACCTGGCCGTCGTCGTCGTCGTAGTAATTAAGATTTCCGGTCATGTTTCACCTTTGACGTTCGTGACTTGAGAACGAGAGATACGTATAGTGAATTACCGGTATAATCAACTACAAATGGGTTTATTTCAACCTTCGCCGTTTCAGTTGCCAGGGATGTAGCCAGGAATTTAGGTTGGGGGGGGGAGGTGAAGCCCACGATTCACTCCCTCCCTTCGATCCTTTTGAGCCCGAAACGCCATTTTTGGCTTTAATTCATTTTGGAGGGGCTGGCTTCAGCCTTGGGGATGGGGGCTTGAGCCCCCCCAGCCCATGCCTAGCTACGTTCATGTCTATTGCATATCTTACGACTATCATAAAATGTTCCTCAAGATTCTGATACCTTGTAGTGTGTGTGTGTAAAAAGTAAGTAAAATGTCGTCAATTTATATAGCGCATTGGTTGGTAGTACAGCTGTAGCTGCTTATTCTTGTGTGCTTAATCTTTCTTGAAATAGATATATGGGCAAGGTGGGTTGTCGGCTGGGAAAAGGCCAGTGTATCTAAGAGGCGGCGGGGTGGGGTGCTATAGGCCTATAGTCACGGAGGAAATGACTTTTGAATAAGAAGGTTTTAGGCCCTAAGTCTAGACCTGAAGACTTGAGGAGATAGTGAAAGAATTTGAGGACAGGAGGAATCAGAGGTTTTTGGTTGAACATGGTGTAGACGGCGGAAGAAAGCTGGAATTGAGTTTCAAAATTCTGGTGCAGCATACAAGAAAGCGCGGTTGCCTATTTTGAGAGTTGATTGATTTAAAAGGCGTGAGAGCAGAGGCGTAGCGAGGGTATCCAGCGCTCGGGGGAAAATTGTACCGTTGGCACCCCCAACACACTGCTGACGAGCAAAAAAGCTCGTCATTCACATCGTTCTCTCGATCGGCGTCGCCCCTCAACTCTCTACGGCGCCCATCTCCTTATACTCCTGACGAGCAAAAAAGGTCGCCGCACTTGTTTCTTCTTATTTATTATGTATTTAACTGTTTAACTTACCTCAAAAACCCGATTTTGGCGCCCCCACCAGAGGCGGACCGAGGGGGCGGGTGGGCAGGGGGACATATGTTCCCGGGCGCCGAGGTGAGGGGGCACCAAAATCGGGTATTTGGGTAAGTGAAACGCGCAATAAAGAAGAAGAAACACGTGTGACGACCTTTTTTTGCTTGTCAGCACTAAATGAAGAGGGGCGCCGTATGAGCTAATGGGGCGCCGAAAACGATGTGACGACCTTTTTTGCTTGTCAGCAATGTTAGGGGCACCAACGGTGCACTTTGCCACTGGGCGCCGCATACCCTCGGTCCACCTCTGGCGCCCCCTCACCTCGGCGCCCGGGGGCATATGCCCCCATCTGCCCCCCCGTCGCTACGCCTCTGCGTGAGAGTGTGAAATGAGATGACGATCGTGTAGTTCCAAGAGGCTGAGGCAGTAAGGGTTTTTCGCAGGTAGACAGATTTCGATGATTGGAGTGAACTGTAGCCTATCATAGTCTGTATGTGGCGTTATTCTTTTGTACTGGATGCGTTCGGAAATTTTGAGCAGTGCAGTGACTTCAGTAGGCCCTATGGGTGAGAGATATGTGTGTATATGTGTGTGTGCACGGATGCGTCTGACTTAGTATGATACTTATCTACATACAGCATATATATATATATATATATATATATATATATATATATATATATATATATATATATATCAATTAAAAGTAATTTCAGAGTTGCGTAGAGACATCGCATAAAATTGACTTAGCGTCCATCCATATATACTACACATATAGGGGAGAGTCACTAAAGATGCCCATGGTAGCTAAGACGCCCACCCCCTAGATCTCGTGATATATGTATAAAACTCTATGTTTTATAACATTATGTTGTCATGCGACCTCTAGCGAATATTTGCAAACCATTTTAATTATCAGTATTTTTTGATTTATTTAAAATTCCGTTATTATTACTTTTTCGACTATTTTGAGTAAGCCGTGCACTTTGAAATATATTTAATTGTAAACTAAATCACGTAATGTTGCTTGTAGAAGTTATTTAAACTTGGAATATATTGTGTTAGGTAAAATCGAAGCATATCAAACGTTTGTGATATCAACGTGCTTTGTCGCAAATGGTCACTGTCTATGTGCTAGTGAAATTTTTAAGATGCCCATGGGCATTTTGGGCACCCTGCGCGTCTTGGATGACAACTCTGGATATTATAAACTTTGCTATTTAAGAATATATTTTATAAACATCGTTAACCTAATTACTGTTTATTATTTTGTAGCTTATTATTTTAAAGCTTTGCTACATATCACATTACTTGTGATTACTATAGGTCTAATTCTTTTATTGTTTAACAGCTACTGACATGGGTTATAAGTATTCTAGAAAATCAGCACGCGGTCATTATGGAGTTGAGAATCTCAAAGAAGCCCTGCATAAAGTCAAGAATGGAGAAATTAGTAAGAGGAAGGCTGAATTGGTTTATGGAGTACCTCGAAAAACATTATCGCGACACCTAAATGGCCAAGTTGCAAAGTTTGGAAGCCTGGGTCGTTACGATAGTGTCTTTGGAAAAGAAGTCGAGCAGTTGTTGTTAGATCATGTGCTGAAGATGCAGCTTATGTTCTTCGGCCTATCCCCTTTTCAATTGAGAAAGGTGGCATATGAATTTGCAGAAAAATTGAAAATTGAGCATCCATTTAAACACCAGTGTGCCGGAAAGAATTGGTTACGAGGATTTTTGGCACGACATCCAGAGTTAAGAATACGTATTCCTGAACCAACATGTCTCAGTAAGGCTGTAGGTTTCAACAAGCCAAGCGTTAAAAAATTCTTTGATATACACAAGACAGAACTTGACAAGGAGTTGTATAAACCAGATTGCATATTTAATATGGATGAGTCAGGTTTGACAGTAGTACATAGACCTGGAAAAGTGCTGTCGAATAAAGGACAGAAACAAATCGGAAAAGTAACAAGTGGCGAGAAGGGACAAACAGTTACAGTGATATGTGCTGTTAATGCTACTGGGGTTTATGTACCCCCTATGCTAATTTTCAAGAGGAAACGTCTTACAGAACGCCTTCTCAAGGATAGTCCACCAGGCACTGTTGGAGCATGTAGCGAAAATGGATGGATTGACAATGACTTGTTTTTGAAGTGGCTTCATCATTTCATTGATGCTGTCAAACCATCACAAGCAAACAAGGTTGTTTTAATTGTTGATGGCCATGGCTCACTCAAAACATTGGCAGCAGTTGAACTAGCCAGAAGCAACGGCATCGTAATGGTTTGTTTGCCGCCACACACAACGCATAGATTGCAGCCTTTGGACCGCACAATTTTTGGACCACTCAAAGCACATTACAACAGCGAATGTGACAAATGGATGTTGTCACACCGGGTCAAAGGATTACTCAATATGATTTGGCAGGGTTATTTGGCTCAGCCTATATGAAGACCTGCACAATGGAGAAAGCTGTCTCTGGTTTTCGATGTACAGGGATTGGCCTTACAAACCCAGAAATTTTTAGCGATGATGACTTCTTGCCGAGCCTTGTTACTGACGAATCTGAACCTAGAGCTGATGCTAAGAATGCACTTGTAAGTATGATGTAAAGTTTCTATTAATTGAATAAAAATTCTTAGTACAGTCTCTACTCTATCCCTACTGTTTCATTATGTTTCATGCTAAATAAATGTTTACAACTAAAAATCATTAAATTTAGTTTGCTTGTGAATAACTTACATATAACTTTTTTAGCAAATAATATGAATTATTACTTTAGGCCTAGCTAAGCTGTTTGATCAGATATTGCTTAGCAATGCATGTCATTTTAGTTGAAATTAATGTTATAAGTACAGAGTAATTAAATTGTGTTCAATTTTTTCGTCAGGTTACTCATGATGCAGGTTCTATTGATCCAGAAGCTGCCTCCACATCATTTGCTGACAAGTCTGATAGTCCTACAGGCATCAATCATACATCTTCTTGTGATCCATTGTCTTCTTTGGAGAATGGCATTTCAACAAACATGCCATTGGATGTTGTAGACTATGTAGAAACCATCAATACCATCTCTCCCATTCCAAAGAGTAAAATAGAAAGAAAAAGAAAGACAAAAGTTGAAGGGTCTTCCCTCTTAACTGGATCTCCCTTCAAGAACCATCTGTTAGAGCAGGCAGCTAGAAAGGTTTCAGGTCAGCTGAAGATAAGTAAATCTACACAATCAAAAAAGAAAATGAAGACAGAAAAGAGAAAAAGCAATTCAATAAAAGATCCAGTGTTTCAGGGTAAGGAAGAGAAGACAAACAAGAAGAAATTGACTTGTAGACTAGATAAACCCAGGAGACAAGCTTCAGCAAAAGTGAAGTCAAGAGGAGACATAAATTTACAGAGGAGCAAATATGATAGTAATCATAACACAGATGCTGAATGTATAATCTGTGGTGAAACTTTTGTTCCAGTAAGCCACATGAACAATGGATCCAATGCAAAAATGTAAAGAATGGTGTCATGTCGAGTGCAGTGGTGGTGAAACCAGCACTGGATTTGTCTGCGACTTTTGTTGCTAGGCCGACTATTAGACCCAAGTTCTACTGTGTGTAGGTCTATGGTTGTTTGATAAGTTATATAAGTATGATAAGTCTTAGTTGCTGAGATCCAGTGATCAACAGTCATCAATTAGACTTGTTGTTTTGCAATTCATTTGTTTAACAACATTTGATTTATGCTTAGAGTAAGCCACGTGCTCATTTAAAGTGTCTTCGCCCTCCAAGATATAGCAACTTTCACGGATTCATTGCTTCTGCACTTTTGCTAACCATCTCTACTTGTAGCCCTATAGATTATGATTAGTTGATTTTGACATTAATGCATTAGGGACTGTTTTGGACAAGTTATACAAGTTATTAACTAGCCTACTGTGTCTGGTACTTAAGATGCCCAGTCGATGGGCATCTTGTGGTATGGGGTTCACAAGATGGCCACTTTGGGTCACTCATTAGAAATTGATTTTTCTAAAGAATTTCTTTGTTGGTTATTAATTCTTTTATGTAAAATAGTGCATTGATGTCTATATTCACTGTGTAGCATGAAATATTACTTCACTCTTCAAACAAGATCTTTAGGGAGGCCATCTCCCTTAGCATGGGCATCTTGGGTAACTCTCCCCTAATACGTTACGTAAGCACTGAGTGGGGAGGGGGTTGGATGTTGGAGAATTGTCGTATCTAGGCTACGGTGTGTGCAACGGATGGGGTTGAAAATACGCCTTTTTGCGTAGGCCTACTATAGGGCCTATGGATGAGAGTCCCCGTGCATCGATCGATAAGACGGTGACTCCGGGTTCCTGCCACATTTTCATTAAAACATTTTTATCGTTAAGGCTTTTTTGAGGCTGAACATTCCATACAACGGATCGTTAAGTCTTTCCATACAACGGATCGTTAAGTCTTCGAAGCCCAGGATCTGAGCGTTCATCGGAGATGCATTATCCACTTAAGGAACGGCCGGTTCTCAATGCGTGCCTCCGGACAACTGCTCTGTCGTTACCAGAGCCAAACTTTATATATATATATATATATATATATATATATATATATATATATATATATATATATATATATATATAGGAGAAAACACTTAGATTTGTAAGTCGTGCAGAATCCTTCCGTCTTAAGTGAATGCCATCGTGCAGCTTCTACTGTGATTGCGACAATGTATACGTCGATAGCACAGCTGCGATAATCACAGAAGGCATCCAACCGAGCGGAACTATAGTAGCTACAAAAACGACTTCGACGAAACGCATGCTTATAGCCGCTTTGGCTTACAAGTCCAAAGTCTACATTACTCCGGTCTCCGAAACAATCGGACATTGGAGAAGGCTCACAATTTTGAAGGTCTAATTAAAACAACAAATAATCAGGAAGTGCATTCAGCCGAATAGCTAGGGGCCGTCCATAAATTACGTCACGCCAGCGGGGAGAGGTTTAAGAAAGTGACAGTTTGTGACGGAGGGAGGATAAAGATCAGAGATGTAGCAAGTACACAATGCTTCAAGTACAAGTACAAGTACAAGTACCTGGCCTCCGAGTACAAGTACAAGTACAAGTACTTGCATTCCAAAAACTCCGAGTACAAGTACAAGTACCTGGCCTCCGAGTACAAGTACAAGTACAAGTACCTGGCCTCCGAGTACAAGTACAAGTACCTGGCCTCTGAGTACAAGTACAAGTACAAGTACCTGGCCTCCAAGTACTAGTACAACATTTTTGACATTGACATTTTTTCCGCTGACATTTTGTCCCCAAGACATTTTCTACATGACATTTTGTCCGTGACATTTTGTCCTCAGACAGTTTGTCCGGCCACGAATAAAATTGACACTATTAGCATCTAAATATCATCACAGTTGCACTAAAAAATAGAGATGATAGTCTTGCATCGGTCATATTAACCCTATGCGGTCTCGCGATCAAGCCAGCTTGGCTAAATACGCGTTTAATTGGTGCGCCAGAAGCAGGCACACTAAGGTCTCTAATTAATGGCTGCATTATACAGCCTGCTGAACTCCTTTCTATTAACCTCACTGTTCCAAAATACGATGGTATCAGTGGCTTCATCATAAATATCGTTGAGTTCCAGGTACTTGGCCATCTGTGAGGATGTGCTTGTCATTAGCCTAAAGGAACAGCATTACTGGTACCATTGAAGTACATATAGCCAGAGATGTAGCAAGTACAAATGCTTCAAGTACAAGTACAAGTACAAGTACCTGGCCTCCGAGTACAAGTACAAGTACAAGTACTTGCATTCCTAAAACTCCGAGTACAAGTACAAGTACAAGTACCTGGCCTCCGAGTACAAGTACAAGTACAAGTACTAAAAATTTGTACTCGAGTACAACTCGAGTACAAGTACAAGTACCAAGTACTACATCTCTGATAAAGATCACTTGTGACGTCACACTTTCCGTACATTTAGCCTAAAACCTGAAGATCATAAGCAAGACGAACTGTGTCGTCTTGCTCACGATCTTGCTGAAGCCAATGGAATTGGCCACAACTTCGATACAAACCCCCGTTTGGCTGGTAAACAGTGGTTCTAGGTCTATTCTTTCATGAAGAGGAATTAACCCTCAACTTTCTTTGAGAGAGCCATAGTTGACGTCAATGGCTAGAGCTCAGGACTTTAACAAAGAAAGAGTTAAAGCCTTTTTGAGTTCTTCCATTGTGCATGATGAAGAGAAACTAATTCCCGACACACTCTTTAACGTGGCTAACACTTCTTTATCTACTGTTCAGTCGAAAATTAGTTTTGCCCGAGGAAATAAAAGGATCAGTGCTATGCCTACAGTATATATGTCTAGTAGCGAAAGAGGTGAATCCGCCATTTGTGCTGTAGGCCTACAAGGCCTAAATGTGTTTCAGCATCTGAAAATTATGTATCACCGCCGCATTTTTCAAAGGAAATATAATGGAGGCTGAAATGACAACGGAGAACCGCCGCCGGAACTATATATTTAGTATTCAAGAAAAAGGATGGATGAGTAATGGAGGTTTATGGAGTGGTTAATGTAAGCTATTAGGCATATTTTATCTGTGTTGTTAAGCCCAGCAAAGAATCAAAAGTTGTCCTGATTTTGGAGGGGCCGGCATGCTACCAGTGGCGTCACCAGAAATTTTGGGTAATTGGGGCAAAAGGGGCTGGCGTGTCAGATTCCTTACCCCACCCACCCACCCCCCCCAAAAAACTTTCTCACCGGATTTGCGCGAATCTGATAGGTGCACAGTCTGGGGTCATGCAGGTTGGAAATTAGACTAGCAGCCAGTGGCGTATTTACCATTGGACCATTTGGGCCATGCCCCCTTTGGTCTTGGCTTAGCCTGTCCTGACCCATCCATTCTGGCCAATCAAGTGCTGTAGTTGTCCCACGTAGGCCTACGTACAGAAAGTTAATTCAAGTATATTCCTCTGGTCTTCTAATTAAACCATAATCTTAATTTTATAATCTTGTCACTCCAGCGTTGGGACTTACAAGAATTATTCAATGAGTTAAATTCAACGGGAATTCAAGGGGTTAAACTAGGGACCTGCGAATCACAAATTTGCAGTCGAATCGAATCTCGAATCGAATCGACTGTTAAGGTTCGAATTCGAATCGAATATCGAATCGAATCGGTGAGTGCCGTTCTCCGGCTGGGATAAGTGTGTGTAGGCCTAATACAGGTTCAGCTTACATTACAAATGCAATCTGACAGATAGGCCTAATAGAATAGCCTATATCTAAGTACACGTGTTTATCAACAAAATCATTGTAATATTACTAAACTATACTTGCACTAGATTTGTTTTAAGTTTTAGCCAAGTTCAAGAAGTTTAGTCTACATGTCAATTGACAAAATAACAAATCTTTGTTATGCCGAGCCCAAATAAGAGTTTCTGCATTACTTCTGGAGAGGTTTTAGCGAAGGTCTGTTATTATTTGTCCGCCAACAGAATAGCTTCTATAGAAAGTAAGTTGAGCGCCACATTTGACAACACTGGTAGTATGCTTTTATGGGACGTCGCGCCAGGCGCTTGAGACGAGAATGTTTTTTGGCATATTTTGCAAGCTAATCAACGCTCCTTCTCTTCAAAATAATTTCTAACAGAAGACAATTCTGTGGGCTACAAAATGAGATTGATTTAAAAATAATTAGCTCTAATTTTATAAGCTCATCGCCTGAGGCAGCAGGTTGCTGTAAATGTGTGGGATGCACTGATGACTCAGCCCGCCAGACAAATGAATGAGCAAGATTACTGATTCGAAAACTTTCGAATCGATCGGCTCACTACGAATCGAATCGAATACTTCTTGCGATTCGTTTTCGAATCGAATATCGAAGCTTCGCAGGTCCCTAGGTTAAACAACAGTTACAACACGTAGGAGTCAAGTCATGCATTACTTATAGAAAACAGAACACTGTTAGATTTACTTATTTATTAAGCAGTGTGACGTCACATATATGATCTTGCGTAACTTCCTCTTGGAGTAATCATTACTCCAAGAACATACTAGCTTAGTGTTCATGATATTTTTAAAATATCGTCTGGTCCATCTTCAAAGCGATTTCGCCAGACAACATTAGATTTTGAGTCTAAAACGCTTATATTTTCAGCCTAATATGCATACAGGGCTTATAGTCACAGCCCACAGCTAGAATTCCATTTTTTCTCCAATAAAGGTGGCTTGCACATGTTGATGAAAAGAACATAATCATGCATATTTTCAAAAAAATGACTGGAAAATCTTAAAATGTCGCCAGCTTAAGGGGAGAGATTTAATCATTTAATAAGTAAAGTAAAGTAAAGTAAAATCTCGTAAACTTCTACAGCGCCCCGGAAAGCAGCACAGCAGTAGCTGCTTATTCTTATGCGCTTAATTAATCTTTCTTGAAATAGCTATAGCCAGGGTGGTTTGTCGGCCGGGCAAAGGTCAGTGTATCTATGAGGCGGCGGGTCAGGTTGCTGTTGCTATGGGGGAAATGACTTTTCGAATAGGAAGGTTTTAAGTTTAGGCCTAAAGGTTTGAGGAGACAGTGAAGGAATTAAAGGAAATGAGGATTCGGAGCTTATTGTTTGACCATGGCGATCGTAGGCTGCGGAGGGAGGCTGGAATTGAGTTCTAAAGTTCTGGTGCGGCGTATGAGAAAGCGCGGTTGCAGATTTTGAGTGATGACTGATTTAACGGGCGTGAAAGTGTGAGATGAGATGATGATCGTGTAGGTCGGGGAGGCTGAGGCGTTAAGAGTTTACGAAGGTAAACCGGTTTTGACGAATGAAGTGAACTGTAAGTAATCGTTATTATCTTGTACTGTATACGTTCGGATATTTTAAGCCAGTGTAGTGTCTTCAGTATGGGTGAAATATGGCAGAACTTTGGTGATTTGGTTACTGCTCGGGCTAGTGCATTTTGAATTGATTGTAATTTGTTGATGGAGGTTTTTGGGAGGTTATAGTAAAGGGAGTTGCAGTAATCCAGTTTGGAATGGACTATTGAAGTGGCGATTGTGGATGCAGTTTTGGTGTCAAGGCAAGGACGGAGGCGACGTAGATCACGAATATGGGCATAGCAGGATTTCGATCATGGAGTTATTATTAGAGGAGACGGCATTACGTCATTTGGCTGAAGCCAACTTTTTGGGAAATTCCCAAACGGCAGCCACATTGGTAGACCCAAAAAATCATCAGCTGAGCCATGGGGAATAGCTGCGGATATGTTTTATCAATGGTCTAAGAACTTTTTATTAGTATGTATTGAAAATGGAGATTCAGATCAGTGGAGGTTCCAAGATTTGGCAAGTGGGGGGCGTTGGGGTGGCAACTTCTAATCATAGGGGCCTACCGCTTGTTGTTAGGTATGTAGTATTAAGTATAGGGTCCCAACAGGGAGGCCACTGGGGCCAGACACCCAATAGGGGCACTGACCCACCCTGGACCCAGTGGCGGCTCCAGGATTTGGCAAGTGGTGGGGTTGGGGTGGTAACTTCTAATCAGGGGTCTTACCGCTTGTTGTTAGGTATGTAGTATTAAGTATAGGGTTCCAACCAGGGTGGCCAATGGGGCCAGGCACTCAATAGGGGCACGGACCCACCCTGGGCCCAGTGGCGGCTCCAGGATTTGGCAAGTGGGGGCAGTTGGGGTGGCAACTTCAACCATGGGGGCCTACCGTTTGGTGTCAGGTATGTAGTATTAGGTATAGGGTCCCAACAGGGGCCACTGGGAGGCCAGGCACTCAATGGGGCACGCCTCCGGGGCCCCCTGTGGAGCCGCCACTGAGCCGCCACTGATTAAGATGCTATTGTTCGAAATTTGTGTTTGAAAAATACCAAGTGGACAGCCTATTGGATGACATTAATCGTGTTTTCAATAAGGCATGGGGCTGTCCATTAATTATGTCAACAATTTCTGGGCAATTTTCGACCCCCTCCCAGGGATATTTTTACACCCTCCTAACACCCCTGAACACCACCACCCCCATTTGAGGTCGACACCCCCAAAAATTTGGTAATGTGATAATGCAAAATGGATACTAATTAGCTCTGAACACCCCTCCCCCAATGAAGGACACCTTCCCCCAAACTTTTATTGTCGGATGACCTTTTTGTCAGCCTTTTTCCGGGAGAGACTTAAAAATTCCGACCCTCTCCCCGATTTTCCCGACACCACCACCCCCCCAAATTCAAAATTCTAGAAATAACACTGCCCTCCCCCTTGTCATCAACTGTCAACTTTCAGTTACCCCCCACGTCCGATTCAACCACAATGGCCGCTAACAATGGAGGTGCTATTTTTAGCCTACGCGCTACTGGCTTCACGCAGCCTGGTTAGAAATGACGTAATGCCGTATCCTCTAATAATAAATCCATGATTTCGATAGTTGGGAGATCTGTGATTCTAAATTTAGGGATGAATCAATTTTGAAACCAAGATTTTTTGCAATATATCTATGTTGTTGATACTGCCTCCTGAGAAGTTAAGAAATCCTTTGTTTTTGTGCGATTTGTACATTAAATAAATTTATAGAATTGCTAACTTATCGGATATTTATATCGGAACTACGTACAGCGGATTATGGAGGATGATCGCAACTGTAGACTGAAAATCTCAGTCGAGAATGTAAACAGCGAGGATGACGGGTCCTCGTCGGAGGCCTCGTTGTGCAGCGGCGCTGAGGAAGAGACCTCCGTAAGAAGGAAGAAGGCGGACAGAAGGTCTCCCGCTGCTGCCCTAGAAAGACAGTCGTCGACCGACGATGGTCGTTCGGCTGATGAGGATTCTGATCACACCGCAATTTCCGTATTGGCAGTTGATTCTATAGAGAAACCAAAACTACCAGAACCGGTTACTTATCTTCTTCTTCTGTGAATGTTATTAAATCACTGCAATTATTTTAAGCGAAATCTTAAATGGCCGATCTGAATTAAATCAGGCACTTTGACCATTCACTTCACTCATCAAATCCAGTCTACTTGCAATAACTGATAATGGCACGAAATCCTCAACCACTCGATTGTCACAACATCTCACTCTCATTAATTCTTTAAATCAGCGATCACTCAAAATCTACAACTGTGCTTTTTCCTGCACTGCTCCAGAACTTTGGAACTCATTTCCAGCACTCCTCCACCACATCTGCCACAGTCAAACAGCAAGTTCTTAGTTACAAGTTTTTAAAACTCTTTCAGCAGCTCCTTGAGTTTTGGAGATTTGAATTTCATGCATTTATCTTCTAAGTATTAAACTATATGCAGCTGTAACATCCCGAACATGGTGTCCCTTTGGTTCTGATGACCCTGCTCAGGCTGATCCCACATTTTGGCTAAAGGTGTTTCAAAGGCATTCCTGTATTATCTGACCCCCCATGAAAAAACCACCATACAATTAGGCGCAAAAGTATTTAAATTGAAGAAAGCTCAAAGGAACTGGTGTCAGCGGATGACGAACAATGCTGTTCTATCGTATTTCTTAGTTTATTACGAGTTGCAAAACTTTTACGAAGTTCAAACTTTACATTTCAATGCAGTCATGAAGCTCTGCATGAAACCAAAAAGACATCGTATTCAATCATATTCGTCCTAATTCTCGACCAATGATGTAGCTGGTTGGTGGCAGGGGCATGCTCTAGGGCAGCGGTTCTCAACCTGTGGGTCGCGACCCCCATGGGGGTTGAATGACGATTTGCCAGGGGTCGCCAGAGACCATCAGAAATATGCGGTTGTCTCTTTTCTTGTTATTGTACAAAATTTCCTCAGTGGTAGTTACGACGTACTAGTTGTTTTACTATAATTGTCATTCGAGGATAGACATGGAGACAATTAAATAATAACAATTTCGAACATTTTGATTGTTGTAGCATTATTATTTCTAGCAGCTTACATTGTGAACAAAAATAATTTAACCGTTGGGGTCGCCACATCAAAATTTTAAAAGGGTAAATAAAGGTTGAGAACCGCTGTTTCACCATGCATTTTTCATCTTTTAAAATGTTTCCATGCATTTTTCATTTTCAGATGCGGTTTTGAGGGTCAAAATCTTCCTTTGGGGCTACTGACCAAAATTTTTAAAGTGTCATAGGCATGATGATCTGATTTTGCTTGTCAGCATCTGGAAGGAAAAGTTTTACAAGGAAAAGACATAGGATAGATACATAAGATGACCTTTTTTGCTTGTCAAGATGCTGGTTACGGTCAAAAGTCAAAACCAAACCCCTTCCAGAAATCCTGGCTATGCCACTGTGTAGCGCCCATTGCAGTGGTCAGAAAATTTAAAATGTTTCTTTGAATCCATTACTTTCTTTGAAAAACAGGAGAAAAAACATGGGGTCAGATAATACAGGAATGCCGTTTCTAAGTTTGATTAAGCATCGAAAGAATAATCTTCTACTGCAGTACTAATTTTGAAGCAATATATAAATTTATGAGATTTACTTACTTACTCAAAGCTCTCATGAGCACTGTAGCAGATACATCTTGTGCACTGCATTTGGATGATGAACTTTAGTTTGTGCTTTTAAGCCTATTATACCATATTTATAATGTATTGCTTTTAAATTGTATTTCAGCCATTGTCAAATTTTCTTTAACCATAGCTTAAAGTGTACTTGTTAGTAAACTGTGATCAGTATCAAATAATTCTGATATGATTGATTTTAGAGAATTAAGATGTACAAGAATGAAGCTGGAACATTTGTTGTGGGCTTTGATGTTGCATCTGAGGTGAATAAAAATTGTGTATTGTTTGTTTGCTGGATTGTTTCCTTTATACTAGAAGTCCATTTGTTTAGATTAGTAAATTCAGTTATTATTCAGGAGTATATGCTAGAGTTTTTTATTTTAATAAATGATTTACAATTGAAGCTGCCATGATGCTTATTGCAGTTGAATGGCTGTTATTCTAATCTTCAGCTTACTGTTCTTTTGGAATTTTGTACACCCTGTGTAGGAATGCTTTGAAAAACAGAAGCTGAGGGCCAAAAGATTTGGAGATGCAGTCTCTTCTCTTAGCACAATAACAGAAGAAGCTATTCAGAAACTTTATGAAAGGTGATATAAGATTTTCTTTATGATTTTTGATTTTCAAAAACATTTAGGTAAGTAGTAAAGTTCTGTACTAGTATTGAAACTATAATGCTTTTTAGTAAGAAAGGAGCTCTCTAAACAATTTTTAGAGGTGTAGTAATAGTTACAGTTTATTGACAATAGACTTGCTTTATAGACTATACAAAAGCATTTGACTCTGTACCTCATGAAAAATTATGGTATATAATGTTGGAGATGGGCTTTCCGGCACATCTGGTTCAACTACTAAAAATTTGTACAAAAACCAAAAAGCTGCCATCAATAATGGGAACAGTCACAGAATGGTTCAAAATAAAAAGGGCGTGAGACAAGGTTTATAATATCCCCACGTCTGTTTAATATAATAGAAAATGATAATTGTGGCTTTGGAAGGGTTCAAAGGGGATGCAAAGTTGGTGGACTAACCAATGAATGCTTAAGGTATGCAGAATGTGGTTTTGCTGGCATCGAGCGCACAGGAACTTCAAGAACTAGTAAGCAGAGTGGAACAAGCGAGTCAAAAATATGGCTTCAAATAAATGTAAATAAATCAAAATAATGACAACTAACGGAGACAAAGTTTCCATCAGAGTAGATCAGAAGGTAATGGAACAAGTGGGAATGTTTACATATCTTGTACGATTATATCAGAAGACTGCTCCTAGAGGAAGAAATAAAGGCCAGATTGACAAAAGGAAGGGTTGCCATCAGAAAAATGAAGAACATTTGGAAAGACAACAATATCAGCATGAGAACAAAGAAGAGATAATCGAGAGTGTTGCATGGAGTACATATCATATGGATGTGAAAGTTGGACTTTGAGAAGAAAAATACAGAGAAGAATAGAAGCTTTTGAAATGTACTCATTCGCACCATATAAAGCATAATGGAGAGATAGGAAAACCAATTAAGAAAAATGTCATTGGAAAGACGTTTCCTCAACATGTGCAAAAGAAGGAAGCTGCAATACTTGATGACACGTCACAAAACAGCGACACTAGGTCAACACTGGAGAGGACAATCCAACAAGGAATGATGTGCATAACTGTAAGAGGGCGACCAGGAGAAGATGGGTGGATGACGTGGAAGAGTGGACAGGAATGAAAATATCAGCAGCAGTCAAGAAGGCAGAGGATCGACATGGTTGGAGGAAAGAAATTCATGCTGTCACCTTAACTTCAGTTCATGAAGGAACAAGGAGAAGATGATGAGTAATAGTTAAAGTGAAGATTTGATGATGGCCTGAATGTACTTCAGCTGAGTCATATTCTGAGCTAGCGCTTTCCCAACTACAGTTGCAGCTACACAGTTGCTTTGATTTCCAAGCACGGCTTAATTTTAAACATGTTTAGAACATTTAATTGTGATGTTAATTTTAAACAATGATTGCTTACTGAAGATTTTGTTTCTTTTCAAGCCTTGGTGTGTCGCCGTCTTCTGATAACGGTGAAAATATTGTTCGCTTTGACGCAGTTCACATTCGAGGTGTGGATGAAATGAGTACCTCTCGTATTTTCAGCTATTTTAGAGAGTTTGCTCCAGCTGCAATCGAATGGATTGATGACACTTCATGTAAGAGAAAGGTATATATATATATATATATATATTATATATATATATATATATATATATATATATATATTATATAAGAAAAATTATATATACAAGAATTATATATACAAGAATTAAGAATAATAATAATATACAAGAATAATATACAAGAATAATATACAAGAATTAAGAAATTCATTGGAACTTCTTCATTCAATAGCATTCACAAATCTGCATGAACTGTAACTTTACTTATGCATGTGCATATTGTATGTGCTTACTAGACAATGTAAACCAGCCAACAAGAAGCTGATTATTGATTGATTAATTCAATGGCATGGGCTGGTTGGCAAACTGTAGCAGAATTCAGAATTGGCTGAAGGCTGTAAACATCATCAAGGGAAAGAGAATAAGAGGAAGATTAAATAAACAGTGGATTGACAACATCAGATCCATATAGTGATGAACTGAGGGGAGGGGGGGGTTTGGAGATTTTTCCTATGATGCTATATGTGAGGGGGTGAAAATATGACTTTTTTGTGTACTTACTATATGGATGAACCCTCAGGGAAAACCTTTAACGCAGACAAAGTAGCATTTGCAGAAGCCGAAGACAAGCTAAAGAAAAGGAAGACTGGAAGCATTTCCTATCTAGCTACTGCTGCAATTAGTTGGCATAGAGCTGAGGTGATGGTGGTGGTGGTTGTGATGATGATGATGATGATGATGATGATGATGATGATGATGATGAAAACATCATTTGCAGTACAGAGGTTATCTGTTTTGGAATCATTCATGGCATTTGCAATTTTGTGTGTGTGCATATTTGCATAGGTAATGTTGTGTGGCTGGATACAATGATGGCAGTTCGGGCTTTATTGAAGTTATCTTATGACTCTACATCCTCAGAGAACCCGGCCAGTGACAGTATGGTTGCTAGTGAAAGGGATGGTAGCAAAGGTTGGTTGAAGTGTGTTCTCTCTCTAGAATGCTAAACTGCTGTGATTTTCTTGACTGTTGCCTTTGGTTTGAATAGATTTGGAAAAATTACAATTTGTTGTACTTATTTTTGAAACGATAAAATTATGTATTTAATGCAGAGTGTTTCACTTGCAGGTGGGCATTGTTAGCTTATTGTTTCTGTAATTATTTCAAGCTGTTTTGAATCCTTTGAAATTTACAAACTTTAAGAGAGTCTTATGTAACTGCAATTGAAACTTTGTGAAGAGAATATAATTAGTACTGTACTTTCCTCTTATGCTGTCCATCTGAAGACTTATATATAACATGACCTGCAGAGCAACACAATTTGCATTGATATAAGGTTATATACACAGCATGTCTATGCTGCTTGGTGCTTTTGCATATGTAATGCACACCGATACATATAGCACATGCATTTATGCATAAAAGAAAGTCTGTGTGAATTAAATTAGGGGCATTATAATGGCATTTTCTGGATAATCTGTAATGTTAAGTCATGCTTCTTATCAGCATTTGATAATTTAAAGTTCAACTACAAAACTAAAGTTGTATGAAACCCACATAATATATAATCTGCATTTTGTGAAGAAAGTTGTGTAGAATTGTGCATAACTCGTGTTGTACGCGTTGAAATACTCGTATTCATTTGAGAGAGTTTTGAGTTGTTAAATGTGATGCATAATGTCTATTTCCTGTGACAGATGACGTTGCACCAACTTCAGATTCTTCTGACAGATTGCAGCCAGCAGCTGGTTCAATGGTCATCGAAATAGAAGATGATGATTTGAATTTGCTGAGCGATGATGACATTGCCAAACTTTCCCATTCTACAGTGACAGCGGAAGAAAACTTAGGTCAGCAGTAGCTGTATAGCAGTATTGTCTTTGTTCTGTTAGGATTAGAAGCTCTAATCTTGTGGTTTTTATCAATTTTGTTATTGGTATCTACAGTCATTCTGCATTCCATCAATCCATCAATGAAATTTACTTTATTGAAGCAGTTTAATATCAAGTAATAGATATTCGGTCTTGGGAGGTGATTCATACAACATAAGACCGGGACAATTGGAAAAGGATCATTTGATAATCTGCTGGTCCCGACTGTTCCTGAGGGGACTTTGAGCTGCTGCTGATGCTGATGATGATGATGATGTCGACAGAGATGATGATATTTCTATTAACTAAATAATTGGATTTACTTGCAATATGACTGGACTTTAGTGATACTTATTAATGAATATATTATGTCATTAATCACTTGTCATTCATGATTCGGCAAAAGCCCAACGCTTTTAGTTTTACGTTTCCAGGAAATGCTCATTTTGTCAGGTTATTATCTTATGCTTCCTAGAAAATGTTGATGCTCTGCATATGCATTGGACTAATAATTGATTGATTAATGCAAAAAGTTTAATTTAAAAAAAACATTTTCTATCTTTGATAGGGAATAATCCAAAATTATCAAGAAACAGTCGTGAAGAAGAGGATATGGATGTTGATGAGGTTAAAGTTTCTAGGTTGCATTTCAGAGTACTATGTGACTTAGAAAATCCCTAAATTTTATCGTGCTTAATATTAGGTGCCACAGTTATGATAGTTGTATTTCCAGATATCATTTAAGTTCATTATAGTGCAGCCTCTGCATATGAGATTTTGTTCAAAATTCAAAACATATAATGCTTAAGAAAGATATTTAATTTTTGACATATATTTTAATCAATTGCAGACTTAGTTTAAACTGGTTAATGGGTAAATATCACATCTCTCTGTCTATCTGTCTATCTGTCTCTCTCTCTCTCTCTCTCTCTCTCTCTCTCTCTCTCTCTCTCTCTCTCTCTCTCTCTCTCTCTCTCTCTCTCTCTCTCTTTTAGATCAGTTAATGTATCTCTTTCTTTCTCTCCATGTATAAATATAGAGAAATGTGATCTGATGTTTGCCAAGTTGAGAATGTTGAGAGGTTTATAAATTTTTTGTTCCATTGACTGTTTTTGCCATTTGCTTTTTAGTAATATATTTTGTTTTAAAGTTTGTTATAGCATGATCTCTTAACATCTGTTCAAGCATTTAGATTTAATTTTTACATTTCTTATAATTAATTAGGAATAAACATAATGAGTTAATATATTTGTGGTTGCAACTGTGTATTGTAGCCTAATATCAACTAATTGACATGTGACATGTGTCTTTGTGATTTTAATTCTCTAGACTTGGGTATATAGTAACTTTTATACATCTTGTTTATGCATCTTCCATCTTGACAGGATGTTGTAGCAAAAAGGCAACCTAACGTGGAGAAACAGTCTTCCAGAGAAAGCAAAATCCAGAAGAAGAAGATTCAGAAAATCCACATGAATGAAAATGAAGGCAAACTGCCGCCTGGCAAATGGCGAATTGGCATTCCACATCCACGGGCTAGACATCTCTTTATGAGATTTGCAACTAAAGGTTTATAGCTATTCTTTTTATAAACAAGATTGTTATTTTGATTCTATCAGGAACCAGAGGGTGAGTGTAACATAATGGTGTCACACCTCCAGTCCCCCTGCAACTAATGTTTCAATCATTAGTTGCAGGGACCGGGAGGGGAGTTTGACTCCAACAGGTGCCTGGGAGTCCGGGTACCCATTGCCACCCAAAATCTCAACTATATTGATGAAATGTTTCTCAAGGTAATAGCACTTTTCCAACAGGTGCCTGGGATGATGTTAAGCAGTACCCATTGCCACCCAAAATCACAACTATATTGATGAAATGTTTCTATTTTCAAGAAAAAAATGTTTATATTGTGCTGTGATCATTTTCTCATTAAAGTTTTTAAGAGCTTTAATTGCTCTTGATTGTATTCAGATGATGTTAATGCAGACAAGGTGCTGAAAAGGAAACGTCTGCTGCTGCCACGGGACTGCTGGGTTGGAGACAAAAGCCACGGGAGCGGATTGGCCATCGCAGGGTGGGGCGAGTGCGTATTACCAGAATTCTTGCTCCCCTGGAAACCTCCAAATTTTGTCATTAGCTGAGGTATTGCTTTATCAACACCGATGTAATGAAATACTTGATTGCAATTTTTAAACGAAACCGAATTGAAAAAGAGGTCATAATCATTAATTATTTCTTATGTAAATTAATATTTCCAATAGAAAAAGCCAAATTGAGTATATTAGTTATTAATACCAGTAATGCTTTCCTTAGAAGATCTTAGATTATTGTAGTTTTTTTTTTTTCTGTTTATAGTAAATATACTCATTCTATCTATGTATGCCATGTTTTAAGTTGATATTGTGACTCTTGCAGGAATTAAAGGGATTATATCTGAAAGTCGGTAAGTAGAATGCTTTTTAGAATTGTTTGACTTCTTTTGCATTTGTTCACTGAACAATTATGTCCAATCCAAAGTGAAACACTAGACTTTGAAGTTCAAATCATGAATCTAAAGATTTTAAGTTAAGTTCATATTGAACCTCAGTTTTTCTTAATAAGATTAATTTACTGTTATTGCCAAGGTGTGATATCTAGTCACAAAATGTGATGCTCGTTGAGCAGATAAAATTTTTGATATTTTATTGAAATATCAACACTTTTGTATGTAAAAGCAGACGCTTCTCAGAGTTTGTGAAATTTTCATTTTTATTTTACAGATTGAATTTTAAAATATTATGAGATGACTGACTAAATGCTGAATAATGTGGAGGAGTTGAACTGCTATAGTAGCAAAGTAGTTAACATTGAAAATTGGATATATTGATGATGATGATGATGATGATGATGATGATGATGATGATGATGTGGTGGTGGTGATGATGATGATGATGATGATGATGATGATGTGGTGGTGGTGGTGGTGGTGGTGGTGGTGAATGCATGATTTGGTGGCAAAAATGCATTCTTTTCTTTCCTTGATATTTGAAATTGGGAGAAATTACTTATCTTAACAGATGTGCTCGATAGTGTTATGCATCTGAAAAGCACGTTAAGCTTGTTGATATTTTCGTTTGACGTGTTATATTCATCTTTAGCTATCATTCGAGAGAATCATTTCTGGTTTATTTATGAATCTTAGATCTGCTTTATTGATTCCTTCTGTTTTAAATATTGATGTTTGATTAATTATTTACTGTCATGAAAATAACTTTGACATTTTAGTTGTTGTAAAAATGATTCTGCTTGAGTCTAATGTGGCATTGGTGTCCTTTTTATTTGCAGAAAGAGAAAAGCATTTTCAAAGCAATATCATATTGAGTTGGAAGAAGCACGAAAGGCCATTGAAGAGGCCAAATGGAAGCGAGGCGTTCCTGATGAAACAAAGTTTGACCGCCACATAGAAGAAGCCGCTTTGAGGCGAGAACAAAGGAAACGAAACCCAGTTGAATTTATTCATTCAAGTATGATGTCAGTTATGCATTATTCAACAGTTTTTGGGGGTTGATTATGGCTTGGCATCTCTCGTCTTAATTTTTTTCATTTAATCCACTTATTTATGAACTAATTATTAGTAATAAAGTCATACTATATTTTTGAACTTGATGTTCGACGATTGTTCGTGTTTTGATCATTTGTATGTCTTAGGCTACTGTATCAATTGAAGTAATAGTTTGGAGTAATTGATTGATTGTTCATTTGATTGAAGGTGACGATTCTGAAGGTTCATCCAGTGAACTGGTTGTTGAGCCTATAGATGCTCCAAAGAGAAAACGATTTATGAAAATGCATGCAGACGAAGTAGAGGAACGAAATTTAAGTGGAAGGTAATGTTTTATCTGATTATAACAAAAGTTACCTGGTGTGTTTAACCCCTCTACTGGTGATTAAAATTTTTAATCTGTTCCCATGATGGCAAGTTCTTTTAAATGGTAACGTATTATTTTAAACTAGTTTAAGTACTTCGGAATTTGAAGCGTAGAAACTAAGGAAACATTAAAAAAATTGATATAAAAGTCAGATTTAGTATCCCTTTATTACTTTATGCCTCAATCACTGAATTTTTACTCAGAGATCGAGAGAATGAGTCCCTACTAACGCTATCGATAAGGCCGCTCACCAGAACCAAAGGAACTCCAGTTCAACATCATAAAATTCCATTCTACTATGCCCAGAAACCTCAAATTTGCTCTGATTCTATTTATATTCACTTTTGATTTCGGGTGATTTATTCTCACTTTTGGTCATAGGGCTCGTCCACAAATGATGTAACGCGCCTAGTGGAGGGGTCCAGACATTTGTTACGAAGTGTGACGAGGGGCGAGGGGGTCCCTTAAATGTGACGTAACGCAACACAAATTTTTAAGTGACGATCTTTTTTTTGCTTGTCAGAGTATTTGGAGAGGGAAAAATACAAGGATGACCTTTTTTGCTTGTCAGTATGTTTGGATAGGGAAAAAATAGAAGGATAAATTACCTTTTTTTGCTTGTCAAGACTTTTCGGAAGGCGAAAAGGGAGGGTCGGCCTGTTGTTACATCATATTTTATGTGGGTCTGACTTTTTGTTACATCGCGTTACGTGGGGGAGGGGTAAAAAGTGCCAAAAACCATGTTACGTCCTTTATGGACGACTCCATAGCAATGAACATCCGGTCACCAAGGTGTTGCCACTAGCAAATCTACTATGCGTTGAGGTGGGCGAAACAAATTCGATTTTTGATGAATATTTGCCAAAACTACTCAATATATTGATTGCTTTTACCAAAGATAATGATACTGAAGTTATATTTAGCATTTGAGCTTAATTTTGCTTTATGGCTGGCTTATTAGTGGTCTTGGAAGTTGAGGTTGAGATATCATGTTATGGCCAGTGCAGTGGTGGCTTCCTTGTGACCCGTCAAATGCACGACCGACATTTGCGTGACGACATTTGCGTGATGTTCATTGATATAATACGCACTTTTGTTGGTCACGCATTTGACAATTTTACGCTAGTGCATTTTTCATTGCGCACACATGTCGATTGCTCAAATGTTGATCACGCAAATGTCGGGGTACCGGTTTCTCTGGGACAAGATATCGCGTTACTGCCGGTAGAGCGGTTAAAGATGTTTATGGTCTATGGATTTGAGTGAAGGTAGTTATAAGTTTCACACAGACTGTTAACATGATAGCCTCTCTGATGAGCTGCTGCCAAATATTTGTTTGAAGTTATTAACTCAGCCAGTTAGTAGCTATTTTATATTTGCTTTCTCAGTAGTTACACACAGTTTATGTTTTCTGCTTAACTGTCTTTCTGGTAAACTTCTAACAAGCTTTGATTTCATTCTGTTTGTCTTGCTCAAGTGCCAAGTTATGGATTATAGATTTTGGTTACGACTGTTTCCTACACTCCAGGTCATAGCAACAGTAACAGTATTCTGTTACCAAAATAACAGAAAACACTGTTTTAGCCTTGCCATCAGCCATGTTATTTGCAGATAAGTTACACTGCACTTTATCTACAGCAGTTGCATTCTTTACATTTTTTCAGACTTGGTTCTTGTAATTATCCGAGTTCTAAATCAGATGTTTGGAGTCGATTGGGGGTTGGCAGCCAGTCTGTAAGAACTGTTGACAATTCACGTCACAAGAGAAGTAGCAGAAGATTTAGCGGTGATCTTAGGAATCATCTTAACCGGAGATGAAGATCTTTGATTTCCATGATCAGGACAGTTATCACCAATGAGTATCATGTTATAGTCGATCTGTTGGAATTTCATTGATAATTATTATTAGTAAAGTTTGAAACTAATAGCTGTGGACAGAAATAAGTGAATTTAGTGGTGTCAATTTGACAATGGACAGAAAGTAAACATTATTTTTGAAAAAAAATTTAAATGGAACTAGATTGTCTGCTGCTGGTTGGTCATTTTGTTATGCTCAGCCTTTTAGCATTGACAAGTAGTAAGATTTTCCAATTTATTTTGCAGTTCAGATAACTGCCAGTGACAGATACATTTTACCGTTAATTGACAATTTTGAATGATCAGACGTATATTAGATGAACAGCGGCAGTTTTCTTATTGAGGTATTTAATACAACTGTCTTGGCCTTATTGTTGGTGAAATGTTCAAAGCAGTAAAGTTCTACTGACAAGTCAGTTTTATTAACAAAGAGTGCTTGTTATTACTAGAATTCAAAGCTTTTCTGTTACCAGAGATGACTGCAATATCTGAAACTCAGTGAGCAGTATCAAATTTATGGAAATAGACGAAGCCTCTGCATTATAACATAATGCTTGTAACTTTTTGAATATGTGCTGCAATGTATTTATTGAATACTACTTAAAATAACAGTATACATCTCCCTATGATAATACACATGAATATTTAGTCAGTTGTTATCATAAAAAATTTTGTTCAGCTGTGCAGTGTCCTATTTATTTTTTAGGTCGCCATTTTTTGGTGGCAAACTCGGTCAACTGTTTTGCTTCAAATTCTTGCATTTGAAAACTTTCAACTAACATCTTTTTGTTCATTTTGATTAGAAATGCTCCATCCACATTCCTTTCTCTGAACTTGGAAGCGTATTTATCCATATTCAAAAGCTGAAGACACAAGGCAACATCACTGATTGTAAATGTCTTTATGTTTTTTGGAATTTCGGATGCCGACTTCCATTTGCACTCACCTGAGATGTCTTTTGTTACTGTTTCGAAAGGCTTCATCGGTTCATCTGGCTCCACATAATCTTCGTCGGCAGTCATTGTGGCTTTAATTTTTTGCATAATGTTGTCCGGTTTAAGTCTACCAAGTATAGAAATTCTTTGCTTTTTGGTTTTTGAGCGAGGTTCAGGTGGAGGAGGAGCGGGTAGGGGGAGATTATTTCGGTCAGAAGAATGATGCCTTTCATTTTTAGTAGCTGTATTGATTTCTGTGGCATATGGAACATCGTCATAAACACTTTGAATGGTAGGATCTTCGTGGGATTGCTTGTTCAGTGATGAAGAATTTGCAAACTTCTTTTCCTCAGCCTGTAATTGAAACTTTATGCTGTTTAAGTAATCTCCATTCTTTATGGCAGCTGTATCCGTTTGCTGCAGAGATGGTTCTTGTTGTATATCAAGACTTTCATATTCAATCTCTGAGTCGGAATTGGCGTCAGTGACAGAGTTTATCTCTCCATTGTTAAGGTAATCAGTTACTTCTGGGATTTTACCGTTTGACTCTGAAGGTCTATTGCTTGTGAGAGGTCCTGTTCTGCTGCTTTGATTTTTTGATGACAATTTCATTTCTTCCTGAAAGCATTCATAATTATCAGCCTCTGAACTGTTTCCATATGCTTCATTTACTTGTCTATTACGTATATTTGAAATTGCATCATCGTACACAATGCCACCTGATGTTTCTTTGTCTTTCGCCGAAGAACTATTTGGCAGATGAATAAGAGATGTTCTGGTCTGTGATATGATGACCGGTTTCTGAACTTGTAGAATGCTGTCTTGTTTACTGCTGCTCTTGAGTTTTTCAAGCGTATCTTTTATGGACGTAGACTTTGTAGGGCCTTGGTCCTTCATTTCGCCTCTGAAAGTTAAGTTGCTTTCCTTTGTTATGTTGTTGTAAACATGGCTGATATGTTCCAAAAATTGCATTTCCTGAGTTCTTGTTGGAGTGCACATAAGAACCAAATCTGCAATCAGTATCATAGATACTGTTTGATTTCAGCTAAACCGTGTATAAGGTCTCGTGAGCTATTCATATTCTCCTACAATAAATTGTACCTAATGCACTTCTAAACAAAAAACATACCTAAACAAGCTGTTCAGTGTTCATGACAAGCAATATAAACAAATAGTGTGGGTGGGTGTTGCAAGCTAGTTCACAAGTGCAGTGGCGGTTCCAGGAATTCTTGGGGGGAGGTGAAAAAGATTTATAGGAAGTTGGTGGGGGGATGCAAAGTGAAAAAGAAAAGAGAGAAAAAAGGTCATTGTTATTGTTTTGCCCACTAAATGTTAATAAACTTTGCCAAAAAAGGTCGACAAGCAAAAAAGGTCATTTGCAGTATTTTTCACTAAATTTTTAAAAACTCGCCGGAAAATAGGTTGACAAGCAAAAAAAGGTCATCCGGAACCCCGGTGGGGGATGTGTCCCCAGTCATCAACATGATGGAACTGCCACTGCACAAGTGAAGCAAAATAGTTGAAGATTTTGTATTTAAAACAGGAAGGGCTAAATCAGCCATTGCAAACCTAACTTAGAAATAAATGATTTCTAAGTGTACTCGAAGACTAGTGATTCTTCAACTGAAGAAGTGTACAAGTAACCTTTAAGAAACCTTGCCATTGAAAGAATTCATTAAAATTGAAATTTGTGTTCAACATTGTTTCAGGGTTATAGGCAACTATAGAGATAGATGTTTTCATTAAATTGAAATTATGCAGCTATTTGGTTCATGTGTTTGCTGGTTCATGTGGCTTATCACTGTGAACAATTTAAATGTGAACTGAAACTGACCTGTTAATGATTTGTTTTGGTCTGAGTTTGGTGATTGGTTCATCCTGAGTTTGCACAGAAACTGCTTGAATTCTTCCTGACTTTTGCGCAGGAATCCTGTTGCTTTGTCAAATCTTGCCGGACAGTTGACCGACACGGTTCGTGTTTTTGGACTCAGTTCTCCCACCTCTTGTTAAATCATATGAAACCAATCAAAGCATATTCTCTTCGTGAACTTGCAAGCAATGAGACCAAATTTAGTTATAAACTAGTGACTGGTTGCTCCAAATTATACAAAGTAATTCATACAAAGGTGACAATTCTTAAGGTAATTTCATGAGTGTTTGTTCACTAGAATCTCTAGTTCAGTGGTTTCATGGGCTAACGAACTTAGGCCAAAGCCCTATGGTATAACTTTACATTGATGTATTGGTATTTGATTCTGAGTACATCATGATCATCAGCTGACGCCTGAGGCATTATGAAAGTGGAGCAGTAGTGGTTTATTGATTGGAGTCATAGGATTTTCTCAAAATGACATTATACCAAGAGGATATATTTTCTTAGCTGGTAGTCAGTCTTTAGGGATTTATTAGAAATATTTTTGCTGATTTCTTTAGAGTGACCTACCATTAAGAACTTCTTGAGTGTAGAGTACGGTGTCCGTGTAGAGTCCGACCACTTGGAAAACTCCGTATTGCACCAAGTTTCTCATGTCGGGAGTTGAGCTAAGCTTGTTGTCTTCATTGCCAGACAGTTCAACCTTCAGTTCACCGTCCACTTTGCCAACTAAGAGATTCTTTAGAAGTATGGCAGGGCCTTCTATATATACATACAGTAAATAATAATAATAATTATGCACTTCTATAGCACCACTCAGTGGCTATTCTAGCCACCTAGACATTGGGGGAAGTTTAAAACTTTTGGGGGGAACAGGCATTTGGGAGGTTATACTACTTGCCAAAATGTCAAAAATTTGGGGGGAAATTTCAAACTTTGAGGGAGAAATTTCCCCCAGAGAAGGCCTAGAATAAACACTGGCACCATTTATAATATCCAACTCACACACACACACACACACACACACACAACGGTACTTCAAATCCATTTACAAAAGACCAAGTCATACCAGAGATCAGTCAGAGAGGCAAAGTGAGAAACAGCAATATATCTAGCATTGTTAATAATTACAGTAGGCGTTTGAATATATTTGGGCAGTCACCAGTGGCGGTTCCACCATCATGTTGATGATTGGGGATGCATCACCCCACCAGCCAGATGACCTTTTTTGCTTGTCAACCTATTTTTACAGTAAGTTTTAAAAAATCTACCGAAAGATACTGCGAATGACGTTTCTTTGCTTGTCAGCCTTTTCGTGCAGGTTTATTAACATTTAGTGGGCAAAAACACTAAGAATTACTTGTTTTCTCTCATTTTTTTAAAACTTTGCATCCTCACCAACTTCCTATAAATTTTTTTCATCTCCCCACCGAGAATTCCTGGAACCGCCACTGCCAGTCACCGAGGGACCTTACTCTTTAGTGCTTGCTGAAACTGGAAATGGCACACTCTGAATGGCGGACCCAGCTAGGGATATTTTTACACCTAACGCCCCAACACCCCAATCTGAGACCGACACCCACCCAAACACCCCGCCCCAATCTGACCTTTTTTGCTTGTCAGACTTTTTCGGCAGGGGACTTCCAGAATATACCGACCCCCTGATAATGCTAGAAATAACCCTGGGCGGGGCGCTACCAAAGTAGGCTACAGCATAGCAGAGATGTAGTCAAGACCAGAAGTTCCGAGACCAAGCAAGACCAAGACCACTAATCATCAAGACCAAGACCAAGACCACTACCAATCGAGACCGAGACCGAGACCACTACCATCGAGACCAAGACCAAGACCAAGACCAGTACCATCGAGACCAAGACCAAGACCACCTGATGACATAATGCAAAAAAATGTACTCACTCAATTACTGTACACATACTTGCAGATGGCGTGTTCAACTCTTCTGTATCACCAGTCTAGGCAGGATTCTCCGGAGTTGTTAGAGTGGGAAGATTTTCTTCATGGACTATGTAATCCATAATAAAATCCTTAGCAGTGGCTTTGACCGCTGCCGAACCGAAATGATCCGAATCCAGCCAGACAAAACCCTTACGTTGGATACAAGTCTATAAAGTTAAGAGGGCTGGGAAATGTTTGAAGTTGAGTTCAAAGGAGAGCTCTGCAAGGCTGGGGCGGGATGATGGTTGGCAGATCTTTGAAGTTGGCTACTGCAGGTCAACGATCAATGCCCACTTCATAAAGGGAAGGGTGGTGGGAGGGGGTGGCAAATGTAACCCGGACAGTCAAGCGAGAAAATGTACATAGGCCTACATATATAAATCCGTAAATTCTTTAGTTGCTTTCTAAGGGAGGGTTACAAATGTTTTAGTTCAAAGGCGATCTACGGCTGAGCGATGTTTGCCAACATGTTTCTAATCCATGATGATTGACAACTGCTTTGCTGTATCGTTTTATTGATAGACTTATTCTATATAGCTTAATACAACTTACCTACATTTCCATTCTTCTTAACACCCATCCTCCTCCTCCTCTTAGTCCTCCTCTTCCCTTCTCGCACACCCATCCTCACTCCTCCTACAACGCTCCCGCCCCCCCTTCCCTGTGACCCTCCTCCAACCTATACTCGATCGTATCCGTCGTTCGTCGCCCAGTTGTTACGTACCGCGATATTTCTTATAATAATATAGTGGTCTCGAAAAATTTCGAGACCAATTCTTCAAGACCGAGACCGAGACCAAGACCGCCATTACCGAGACCAAGACCAAGACCTTAGCAGTCGAGACCAAGACAAGACCAAGACCACAAAAAATCGGTCTCGAGCGGTCTCGAGACCAAGACCGCGGTCTCGAGGACTACATCCCTGCAGCATAGTGTTGAGCTTGGGAATGTAGAGGATAAAATAGATTTCAGAGACAGAAATGAGCTGTGCAGTGTGCACGCGCTGACGACTCGATCGTTACAACACAAGTCTGGGTACTAATAGGGGGCCTGGCCAGTGGCATAGCGACAGGAGGCCGAGAGCAACCACCCCTGGGCGCCAGAATCGGTCCCAGCAATTTTTTAAGGTAGATGGCACGCGCCACGGTACGCTTGGATGCATTTAAATTTAATTCAGCAACAAACACAAAACCAACTCCCGAAAAATCACGACAAGCAAAAAAGATTATCACCTATATTTCACTTAGTTAAGTAGGCTAGTTGTATAGAAGACCGCCCGCTTCCATGTAGGCCCCTAACTTAACTAAGCGAAATACTGTAGGCAGAGGCGGAAGCTAGATGGCAGAGTGGGTTACGCGCTGGAGTGGTAGGCTGACACACAGTGGCTTACACACAAGGCAGTAATGCCTCCTAAGCCACTTTAGATCATGCTAAGCCTAAGTGACTATTTTTATTGCTTGTCGAGATTTTCCGGAAGTTGAGGGCGCCATTAGTATATGTCTTGCCCCCATTGCGCCGACCACCCTCGCTACGCCACTGGGCCTGGCCTCTCTGTGTCCTCTCGTGACTACGCTAATGGCCGCTTGAGATACGCCGCTAATACAAAACATCACATCCTAAGTACTGTATTTCAGTTAATCGGCGAAGAATAGGCCTATAGGCTAATCTTTTGTGGTGCTTTGGGGAGGTAGGCCCTGCGTGCTGCCTCTATTCCCGCGTAGACGTTGACCCTCTTTCTTTCTTTTTTGTGTTCCCAATCTAATGAAAGTCTAGACTCTGGAATGAATTTATTGATTCCCCGTATCGACGTACTGTCGTGCAGAAAGACTTTTCTGAATTCGACCGGCGAATCAAGTGAGAGTGAGAAGAAATGTTTGCCGTCAGTTGTCTTCAGTGCTACGCGCTGTTCTTTGCCGTATCCACGGACGAAAAGGACCTGTAAAATATTAATTGTTCCGAAACTCGTTAATTCAAACACAAAGACCTGTAGTCTCTAGTTCTAAAACCTGCAACGCCGCAAATCCAACCTGCTGCATTTGCTTGCAAGACATCGGTGGCGGTTCCACGTTGGGGATGCACCGCCCCACCGGACTCTCGAACTTTTTTCGCTTGGGAACCCCATTTTTGGGTAAAAGTCTAAGTAAAACTACGGTGGAAAACTGCGGATGACCTTTTTGCTTGTCAACCTATTTTTCGGTAAAAGTGTAGTAAAATTAGGGGGAAAATCTTTTTTATCCGCCTTTTTCGGCAAAGTTTATTGATTCTTTCCTTCTTTTTTCACCCCCACCAGCTTCCTATGAATTCATGTCATGATTTTTATCCCCCATCAAGAAATCCTGGAACCGCCACTGCAAGACATACTTCACACTGACTGGTTACCGCGGTATTGTTCGTGTCGATCAGTAGCGAAAACCTGGTCAGAAAAGCAGTATGTGCGCTAATTGGCCTTACGTGCTTGTCAGACTTTTCAGGACGAACATAAAAGAGTGTGGATGACATTTTTGTTTGTCAAACTTTTTAGGACGTTTAAGAAGCAAAGAAACACAAAAAACTAGCGATGACCTTTTTACGCATTTTTTAGCAAATAACATCCATGTCAACAGCATTAATGACATGGCCACTCCAAAAATATAACATGATTGTGAGCCGTGTTTACGCCCGTACGTGGTGTCGATGCTATTGCAATAGGCTTGGGGCCTACTGATAAATCTAAGGTTTTTACACTTTGGCTCAGCTATAGAGATCGATTGACTACTTGAACTTTCTCCTTCGGTTGATGCTGCATGCGCCTGTTTTCAATACATATCGACAGTGGCGTCTCATTAGCAGAAGTTAGGTGGCCGAAGTGGGAGGGACGATCATAACTTTGACTTTCTATCTCGGGTAATTTAAACAGCAGTGGTCATTTGCTTTTCATAGTATGATTTTATTAATTATATGGTATTAGAAACGCTACCGTCTAAAAACGATAGATAGGGCCAGAGTTATTTCTGGGATTATCAATTTGGGGGTGTCGGTAAATTCTGTGGGTGCCCTGCCAAAAAGTTTGGCAAGCAAAAAAGGTCATCCCATAGCTGAGATTAGGGGTGTGGGGGCGTCGGTCTCAAATGGGGGTGGGGTGTTAGGGGATGTAAAAATATCCCTGGATAAGGGCTTATCTATCCTACCTTGCGTGGCCTAAACATCAGTGGTTTTCATACAGGCTTACTTAGCCTCCTAAACCACTTAAAATCACATTATTATTATTATTATTATTATTATTATTATTATTATTATTATTATTATTATTATTATTATTATTATTATTATTATTATTATTATTATTATTATTGAACGTATGCTGATGGCGTTATGCCATTCTTTTAAGATGCTTGCGGATGAAGTAACGCTTCTAATGTACCAACGTCAACCATTAGTCACGTTAGTTTAATTAGTTCAGTGCTGACCGTATTGACGGACATCTTCGGACATGATTTCTCGTAGGCGTCGTTCACCTGAGTCACCTTGACGACGGCTGGCAAGACAACGGTAACGGCGCCATTTGTTAGTTCCTTCGGCGAATACTTCTTATTCGCCCACGCAAGGCTCGAGGCTAGCATGCTGTCAGGAAATCTGAAATGTTCTTTAAGAAACATGTCGAAATCACTTTATAGGCCTATTATTTGTGTCATTTTGTAGAGTTATGCGATCATTAATAACTATCCTACAAATATGCATCACTCTCTATTCAACGCTGCACGTTTCAATCGACAGAACTCCCCAATACTCACCTGCAAGCCACATAGAGTTAAGGGACCGTCCATAAAGTATGTCACGCTATTTTTTGGCCATTTTGACCGCGTCCCCAGTCACACACTGTCACAAATCTCAGACCCCTAAAAGTAAGCCTACGTCACAAATCTCAGACCCCCTTGAAGCCTCGTCCATGAATTACGTCACGCAGGTTTTCTATTTAGCCTAATATTTACGAATTTCTCGTTCGATTTTCTGCAGCAAAAGCAGACATTTAACTTTCGACAATTTATAACGAACGTAATTTAGAACTAAAATTCAATGTATCTCGGACAAAAACTTCAATGAACAATTAAAATCGACTTCTACTATACCTCCTATAAGGCATAGGTCTGAACGTGTGGCGTCACGCAGGTTCTTGCCCCACCTCTTTCTGTCACAAACTGTCACACTTTCTTAGACCCATCCCCCTTAAGCGTGACGTACTTTATGAACGGCCCCTAAAAGCAGTATTGTATTAGCTGCCAGAACTTTTAAATACACTGTCATAAACATTGAAACAAAATATTATTAGCATAAGCTGAGTTGGTTATAGCTGTAAAAAGAGTTTGTATAGGTCTACAGTACTTTAGAACATCATGAACCAGGCAGCTAAACTTGGGCACCCATGTCTTTGCGAATCATCAGGAATAGAAACTTTAGAAATTTGCATTACAAAATTAGCTGAAAACTTTACGTAATGGAACATTTTATAGTCAGTCTCTATTTATGATGAACTATTTATGATACCATGCAGGCTACCAGCATGGCAGCATCACAATTCACAAAATCTACCGACACACGAGAAAATACTGTATGACAAAACCACTTCGATTAGTAATCAACATCAACAATTACCACTGTTAGGCCTATTGCTTGCAAAATGTATGCACTTTGTCAGCCGATAATATACTGTAGGTCCTATTATAATATTCGGACGATTGATAACCGACCGATTGACCATCGGACGATATCATTAACCCCAGCAGACGATCTCCTATGGTCAATTGTGCGCTGTGGTCAATCGTCCTATAGAGCCGATAATATAATATGCCGACAATTTCGTGTTTCACAATAATCTGTGCAGTTCAATCTGTTTGGTTATTACAATGAAGTCAAAGATCATATATAACGGCCTACTCGGATGTCTAAATAAAAAGCGATTGCAGTTGGGTCTAATTTGTCAGTCATACCTAGCTATGGATAACATAGATAATTATTAGTATTCTAGACAAAATAATCTGAATAAACTTGGTATTAAACCTGTATGCGATCGCAGAGCAGAACTCGTAGGATATTGCCGATCGAGGACCAATATGGAGCTTTTCACTAATAT
>CM030836.1:12508691-12593691 GCA_018105865.1 Metaphire vulgaris
AAATGGCTTCTTGATTTTCTGAACATACACTGGAAAGATATGATCAGCAATGTGGAAATTAGAAGATTGACAGGTCAACAACAATGGAAGAGATCCTCAGAAAACGAAGAATGCGCTGGTTTGGACATCTACAGCGCATGGAAAACAACCGGTCCCAAAGCAAGCAATGGACTGGCCCACAAAATACAACAAAAGAAAGAGAGGCAGACCGAGGATAACATGGAAGAAAACAATCGAACAAGATTTGGTCTATATGGGTTTGTCATGGAGCGAGGCTGATTTGGCCATGGACCGGAGTAGTTGGAGAACATTCTGTGCTGCCCGATGTGCTTCCAGCACGAGGACGGACTAAGTACTACTAAGTACTGGCCTGAAAGTTTGTAGATACTATAAAACTAATAACCTAACCCTAACCCTTCTGCTAAGAAAAGGGATAGAGATGTGGTATTTCACCATTGGCTGCCTCCACTGCAAAACGTCAAAATAGACACTTCTTCTCCCCATTTCAAACAAAATTACGCCTAAAATTGTCCCAAAAGTTATCTACAGGCCGACCTTCTTTATTGTTTTCCAAAAACGATTAATAAATTCCTTACGCCGGGGATTGCCAAGAGCCAATAGATAAATGCCGGAAAATTCCGGCGCTATGGCGTGAGCAATTTTCCCCGTACGCCGGATTTTTCCGGCACAATGGCGGTTAAGCGGTTAAGCCGTAGACCAGGACGTCAAACATACGGCCCGCGGGCCGTATGTTTGGGCCGTATCCAGCTTGTGGCTGAGTACAAAAAAAACTTCATGACTAATTAAGCAAAGTTACTTTATCTAAGACGTGTTAAAAAGTACTTATAGGCCTATGAAAATCGGAAATGACATATAGAATTATAGGGGCCTATAAAGCACAATTTTTACATAAGGTAGAAATAACAACTTGAAACAATTTTCTATATACTGTTTTGTGTAATAGGCATACTGAAGTTCGTGTTAATGCTATGCACAAATCCGGTCCGTGGCAACCACAAAGACTTTTAAGTGGCCCGCTATATGAAATGAGTTTGACATCCCTGTCTTAGACGCTGGTAGCGTGGGTTGGCGGCCATTGTGTTAAAAAAAGCTTGAGTATTTTAAAAAGGCGTCATTATTTTTCGTTATGCCAACCTATAAAATATAGACCTGAAAGAAACAAAAACACGCTGAAAATGTGAGTAAGCGGGACAATGGTATAACGAGGGCGATGTATGTGCCTAGGGCAGTGGCGTACAGAGTCTGGTTGATAGGCCTATCCGGAGCCGAGTTGTTCAAGGTGGAAAATCGTAGTCAGCATTTTCCGGAATAGGTGCGGCACAGCGAGAATTTTTCAGGTTTCTAATAATTGAAAAAAGCGTTGTCGAACAAAGAACGTCGCCACGTCAAACATAAACTTCTTGTTTTTCTTTTCTCTTAAAATTTGCAATTTGTATGGCACGTGTCCAATGTCCGTACTTGACCTCTCATTTAGATGCCCCATCTGGTGGATGCTAGCTGGCTCCACCGCCCCACTCTGCACTCCACTGGCCCATAGGGGTACGCGCGCGAAGTTCACATTTTTGCTAGAGGTACGATTGAGAAAAGGTTGGGAACCGCTGCTTTAGAGGAAACAATAGGGGCAGATTATCATTATTCATAAGCCAATATTTACCTAGGCCCTAATAATATTCGAGAATCGCAATCGACCACCGCTGGGTGATAGGTCCCCAGTCTCATTAAGCTACACCATCAGGCGTTCCACAGCCTTTGTCAAAATGAGCACTGCTTATGAGCCAATTCCGTACTTTGGATGTAGTGTCAATGTGACAAATGGTTGGAAATTCTTAGCCTATATTCCAAAAATAGTTCAGAAATGTTATAGGGTTGATAAGAGAAGCATAGATAAGTGCCAGAGTTTTCATTTTGAATGAATGCAGGGAATAACAACTATCAAACAATAGGCCTATAGGTCGACAGACGATAGACTAGATGTCGCCGAATATGCCGTAGGCCTATAGGCTACGGACAAAAGTTAAACTTCGTCGCAACCGTATGTCGCAAAGCTGACTGAAAAGGCGCAATATTCGTCCAAGTTACAATCAGACCGATATTTTGAACTAAACCAGCAGAGCGTTCCATTATGAATAGGATTTCGCAGGTGCTTATTTACTTACTTACTTTAAGTTACTTCACTTACTTGCAGCGTCGTTCTAAACTATAGAAGCATGTGTTGCCAGTTGCCACTTATAGCCTAATATGCCAACTGAACTGATCATGCATTGTCAGCCAAGCCCACATGTAGCAAATAAAAAATATAGACCTAAATTTAAATTAAGCCTTTAAAAACGAGAAAGCCACACGAAGCTGATTTATGTTAATCTAAGAAACATAATGGGGCATGGGATGTGCAACAATCAAGACACTCGTAAACCGTAACTAGTAACAACAGTCGTTCTCACACAGGGCAGACCCTACGGAACCACTTTAAATCTTGTTATTAATAACAGCGGTTTCCGCGCAGGCCGAATTAGCCTCTTAACCACTTTAAATCACTTTATTATAGCCAGTGTCGACGCCAGACGTTTGAGAGGGGGTTATGACGAGCACGTTGAGGGGATCTGGGGACAGAGCCCCCAGTGGGGTCCAGGGGCCAAGGCCACTCAGAGGGCGAAGCCCCCTGAAGCTGAACAACTTTTAGAATTCGTTAGAATTAGGTCTACTATTCCACACGTAATGAGTGCATTAAATATTTTAAACAATATTTTTATCTTTCCGAAAAATTTCTTGCAAATAATAGCATGGACGGACATAGCGGGTCCCAGTCCGTCTGACGCTTGTTATAGGCCTATAGATAGCCTATATAGAGAACTATAGTTATATAGATGTAGAGAGAACGCTTGATAGGCCTACTTACACTAGTAGAGCCGATCCTCAACCATCCCCTAGACCCCTACCCCTCTTCACAAAAAATTTCTTTGCATTTGTGAGCTAATCTCACGGGTGACCCTGATGGCAAGTCGGGGTGTTCAACCCTCCCCTCCCCCCAAGGCCTCGCCACTGATTATAGCCCTGTAGAAGGATCGGTCGCTCAGTCTGCAGGTGATGAAATGCCTGATGTTGGACAATCGAGTAGGCCTAATCCTATAGACGCTTGTTCCTAAGTTCTTCCGAGTCATTTGTTCTAACTTCTTTCCAGTTGATAGGCATCATTCTTCTGAAGACCGTCGTCTAAAATTATGTGATTCTTTTCTGATCAACTTTTTTCTCCGTCCAAGTGTCTGCTTCATATACGTTGCAATGGGCAAACAAGCAGTGTTTAGGGGAAGGCGGGGTAAGATGGACCCACGAGGTAAGATGGATCCATCAAATAACAGCGATCCTAGTGGCGATATCTACCGAATGACGACGAAAGTAGTTGCAGTAGGCGTCGATTGATTTACGTTCTTAATATTTAGTCGTTGATCAAATTTTTGGAAGTTTTAGCGCGTGAAATTTGTACCCCTCTTCCATGTAAATGGAGCGCATCACTACTTTGTTTTTTGCTGAATTGTCTGATATTTAATTTTATAGCGCAGTGTATCAACTGTAACTTTGAAATATACCAAACAAATTGGTACCATGCGGGTGAGCGATAATAATAAAGTTTTCTCTTGGAGTCCGGTGAGGCATCACATATTGGGGTATGATGGACCCCGAATGCTAGGGCAAGACGGACCCATGGGTCCATCTTGCTCCAGTATTCAGTCGAGTGTAATCAAATGAAATTTTGAGACCTGAAGGTGCTACTAAAGTTGGTACTAGTTTAGTGAAGGTTTTGAGTAAACATATAGGGCCTATAAGTGCAGAAGGATGGGCAAGATGGATAAATAGAAACCATCTTACCCCACGTACGGGGCAACACGGGCCCTATATGGTTTAAACTTTGAAATTCAATTTGGTACTGAAATTTTTTACATGCAGTTGAAAAATTTAAATTTCCTTTGAAACTGTCTCATAACATTATTGAAAATTACTAGTCAAATGAAGAGTATTAGTGCTTGAGAAAAGGATAAATGTAAAAATTAAAAAATATAAAACTTAAATGTTATTAACCGTTGATAGAACAAGCAAAAGTCTTGGTAGAGGGCAGATACTAAACAGGCCCAGAGGTGCCTAAACTACTGGACGACGTAAACTACTGGTGAACTATAAACTAAAAGGTTGCGCAAGACCCAGGTGCGCAATCTACTCATGACGCATTCTAATGTAAACCATATTTTCCCATGCTCCAAGCTTTTAAACCCTTCGTCAAATTTTTCATAACAAATTTAACCTAAGCCAAAATAATTTGTGGAAGGGATAAATTTCTAACTGGACTGGGGAATTCACCCCAGAGAAGACCTAGAATAAACACTGGCAGACTAGTGTTAACATCAGGCATTTCTTCACCTGCAGACTGAGCGACCGACCCTTGAATACTTTTAACATATATTCATTACAGCGAGAGCAGACAACCTATGCATGGCGATCAGTGGCGTAACCAAAGAGGTTTTCGGATTAAAAACCCATTGGCTGCCGACGAAAAAAATTAAAATGTTTCCATGCATTTTTTATTTTTCGGACGTGGTTTGGGGGTCAAAACCCCTCCCCTTGGCTGCCGACAGAAAATAATTTTGCTAAACGCTATAGAATGCAAATGTGTCAGACGGCAACGTGACGACCTTTACTTCGCTTGTCAGCATTGCTTGAGAGGAAGAAATAAAATACAAGAGGAAAGATGAGGATGACCTTTTTTCGCTTCTCAAGATTTTTCGATCAAAACCAAACCCCCCTTCCGGAAATCCTGACTACGCCACTGATGACGATAGTACACGACAGAAATAACGGTAGGAGGAAGAGAGGCCGGGCCATTTAGGCGATGGATGGGTGATGTGCAATTGCAGGCCCGCCGAGAGAAATTCCGGGGCCCTGTGCAGAATAAAATTTCTTGACGACTCTTTTGGCTTGTCAGCCTTTTTTGACATCTTAAAATTAGCTGATGACCTTTTTTGCTTGCTAACCTTTTCGTTTCACGCCGGGCCCCCCTTTTGCTCGCCGGGCCCCCCTTTTGCTCGCCGGGCCCCCCTTTTGCTCGCCGGGCCCCTACTTTAGTGTTATTATTCATATTATTGTTAATTATACATATTCATCATCGGCCCGGGCCCTCCTCCAGACCGCCGGGCCCCTCTGCAGTTGCCCCCTCTCGGCGGCCCTGTGCAATTGACGAGAAACCCAATTAACAGCTGCATCAGAAGAGAAAAAAAGACAGACGCGTGAATAAATGTATCGTCAACCTGCATACAGGCCCCCCGAGAACATCCTGGGCCCCTGGGCAGAGCAGTCACAGGCCCATAAAAAGTTTGAAAACTTATATTTTTAAAAGAAAGTTTGTCCTCAAAAAAGTTCTCAAGTTTTCAAGTTACAGATCAAATGTGAAAAGTGATGACTTTTTTGCTTCTCGGCGTCTTCACAATATTAGTGAGATTTTGCAGCGGAGAATTTCTGACAAGTTTTTTGTAGTCAGGTTTTAAGTTAGGCCTACTTGTTGAAATGCGCAAGAATGACAGTAGATTAACATCCGTTAACAGAGACATATTTTTTATCAAACTAAGTCAAGCTATTTTCTTTCAAATGTCCTGAGGAATGGATAAGCTTAGTTTGAAAATTAATAGGCCCGCTTAACTTTAATGTGGGGCTGTCCATTAATTACGTCAACAATTTAGGGAGAGGGGGTTTGAAAAAGTTTGACAGTTGTTGACAGGCGGATCATCGGATGGAGGGGTCAAGCGAAGTTGACGTCAACAATTTCACTTTTTCATCATCATCATCATCATTTCCTCTTTCCTTCATTATTTGAAGATGAGGTGACGTCATGAATCAGGCATTTCCAGGTAGTTCTTTCTTTAGATGCTTTTATTGCTGTTGTTATAGCCATTCCAGTCCATTCTTCTATGTCGTCCACCCATCTTCTGTTTTTTTTCTTTTTCCTGGCATGATACCTTGTTGTATTGTTTGCTGTAGGCTATCTTTGTTGTTTCTTTGTATGACCAAAATAACTCAATTTTCGTCTTTGGCAGATGTTAAAGAATTTTCGTTTGGTATTTGCTTTTTCATGACTTCTTCATTTGTTTGTTTTTCTGTCCATGATATTCTTTGCATTGTTCTGAGAGAAAACATTTCGAAGGCATCTAGTCTTTGTCTTATTTTCTTTTGATGGTCCAGCTTTCACATCCATAAGTTGCTACACTCCATGCCATACATTCCATTAATAAAAAACATAATAAAGGAGACGGCAGCACAAAATCGACAGAAGAAACAAAAAGTAAGAACAAAGAATGGATAACATCAGATACCTGGAGGCTAGTTGCAGAAAAAGGTTATTGAAAAATGCAACCACACCGGTAGAACAACAACAATACAAAAAGATAAAACAAGAGGTACAAAAGAACTTAAGAAAAGACAAAAACCAACAAATCAATAGCATCTGCAAACTGGAAGAACAAGCAAAAGAGGAAATAGAGAGGAACATATGAAAAATTAAAGGATCTGACTAAGAAATTTGAAAATGCAATGTATTAGAGCAAAAAAGGTTTAATGTTATCTGATAAAAGATGATAGCAGACAGATGGAAGGAATATGGAAATGAATTGTTTGATGGAGAAATGGAATATAAAAGCATGGAAGAAATAAACACACATCCAAATAACAATAGGCAAGACTTTGAACCTCCCCTTTGAGATCTGAGTTTGAAAACAGCAAACAAAAAAGCAGCAGGGATTGATGATGTCCCTAGTTATTGAAAACTAGGACAGGATGAAGAGTTAACATAATTCATAAATTATGTTGTAAAATTGACGACAAAAAAAAAAAAGAACAATTTTTTTTTTTTTTAAAATAATCAAAAATAGGAAATTTCATGGAATACTATTTATTACAATGGAAAAAAGCATGCCAAAACAGGTCATCACCACCACATTTTGACATTCGACAAGAAAAAAAAGAAAATTGGTCATCACCACAAAAAATAATAGGCCTAACCTTGTTACTGGGACCTGTCATTGATCTGAGGGGGGAGTCAAAAGTTTTCGACGTAATTATGGGGGGGGGTAAGTGAAAGTTGACAATTGTTGACAAGGGTAGGGGTCAAAAATTGCCCAAAAATTGTTGACATAATTAATGGACAGTCCCTGTACAATTGTCAATTCATGTGCAAAAATTTAATTCTTTCGTTCAATTCTTTAAGTTTGTCAAACATTTCAACAGGAAATGCAAAGTCACGGTCAAAATGTGTCTGCCATTTGTCAAGAAATTCACAATTTGTGCTTTTCATTTCCAAAAATAACACAATTTCTTCTTTAAGCTTCCATACTCTTGTTAACACATTACCACTGCTTAGCCACCTTACACTGATGTGAATCCTCTGATAAAAGTTCAAAAACTACATCGGAATATTGATCAATATTCACACTCTATCTCCAACAAAGTCCTGAATTGCCTGTGGACACTTATGACGCTTATGAATGACGCGTATATGTGCCGACAGGTGATGATTGTTTCCGAAGTCTTTAGGGCACAGGTGACATTTGAAATTACGCGGCCCGTTGTGCTTGTTGGCCATGTGACCATCAAGGTCGCCCCTACTTCTCACTCCTTTCCCGCATATCGAGCATTTGTAGCAAAAACTTTTTCGGTGAACGTACTTCTCGTGCCGAGCTACATTCACGGCACTTTTGAAGTACGTGTCACACTTTGTACACCGATAGTCTCGCTGGGTTTCTTCACTGGAATCCTGAAAACAGAGAGGAGAGGAGCTGCAGTTGAATATCTCTAGCCAAAACGTTTTACACAGTTATAGTCTTAACCAATGGTCCTACTATCCGAACATGCACAGTATGCAAACAACTTGAAACAAGTATAGTATAATTCAATTTGTGTTTACAATATATTGAGCATGCAACAACTCTTGATTTAAGTTTTGACCTGTTTTGTCACCCAGGTGCCCTCAATGATGTGCTAAAAGCTACCCAACTACCCCGCTATTCGAGCGCTCTGTAAGTCTTTCAGGTCGACGGGTCTAGTTCCACCACTGCTTCTAAACACATATAGTTATTTCCTAGTTTTATATAAGGACCACACCTCACAAAAATCAACCCATCATCATATGGCGATGCAAGTTATCGTGCGGACAGTGCTGCATTCGGGCCGGATGGGGGATTTTCCCCTAAAGTTTTAGATTTCCCCTCTCCAAAATTTTTACTTTCGGTGGGTCAAGAGAAGACAATTCCTCACAATTCCCGTCGAAATGACGCCTTCCCCCGAACTGCCATAGATCCCCCATGGCCGAGAAGAGTGTATGCAACGCTGCTTGTGGAGAATGGTCTGAAACAGTGACGTAACAACAATAAATAAGGCTAAGAGCCCGTAGGGTTCTCCATCGAGTAAGACTGAACCACGACCCCACAGTTCAGGATTACGCTATTGATCCCACATTCACAATTAAAAATACAGGTAATAAGTTGATGCCAAGCATCAAAAGAACATCCATACAATCAAATCTATATTCTATATCATAAATGTAATCTGACCTAGCCTAAAAATCATCAGACGAGTCATTTAGGCTTTAGCTATATTATTTTACATAAATAAATTCTTCTTTCGAATAGGCCTATGTAGCTCCGACTCTCCGTTAACGAATGCACACAAATTTCAATTCCATCAAAAGAATTGCCTATAAATCTTAAAATAATCTACAATAGAAGATGCCATCTAAAAGGCTAAGGGCAGAAATTCAGTCTATATTCTGCCATAAGCTGTGATTATGCGATATTGGAACTCTGGCATCAAAGTCCATCGAATACAATAATAAATTAATAAGACGAGTCAGCCTCTATCCACAAACAACGCAAACGGACGGCTCTTCTCCGGAATCTCGTTTGATTACAACCGTTAGGCCTACATACAAACGCAAGCGCCTGGAAACTGCAATCGACAAAAACTCGCCGAACGAAAGGCCAAACTACTCAGTAGATGGCGCTTCAAGTTCACGTCGTCGTCGTCGTCATAAAGTCATGTCTTTTCGCCAAATGAACTCGCAGTTTGGTCTTATCGGCGACTCCGTGGCCACAGAATCTGCAGACGAATGGGTATCGCTTCTCGTGTATCACCTTAACGTGACGAGACATCGAAGAGGCGCACGAGAAAGTGTCACCGCAGTGCGGGCACTGAGTACCCGTCGGCTGCTGCTGCTGTTGTCTCGCCGTCAAAAACGTCAGCATCCTTCGCTCTTGAATCATCTGCAAGGTTTGTAGACAACAGTCCGTTAGTATATCGCCATATCGATCCAATTCCCACCACGCCATTGCTTCCGACGATGGAAGAAAGCATACAAACCCCCTTCTACCAATGGTCACACCTCTACACTGCAAGTCAAAGCGGATGCCCCATCGTAAAGGTCGCTCCATGGGGCCAACGCCCGTAGGAATACTACACTGTAAATGCATGGGTAGCGCCTTCGGCATTACAATTTTTTTCTTCCCAAGTGAAAGCTATAAGCGGTCAATCTATAGGCATAGGGGGGTTGCTATATTCACTTTAAATCACTTTATTATAGCCAGTGTCGACGCCAGACGTTTGAGAGGGGGTTATGGCGAGCGCGTTGAGGGGATCTGGGGCAGAGCCCCCAGTGGAGCCCAGGGGCCAAGCTCCCGGTCAGGGGGTCAGAGGGCGAAGCCCGCCTGAAGCTGAACAACTTTTAGAATTCGTTAGAATTAGGTCTACTACTTCCGAATCAGAGCTTGGGTCCCGGCGCTATCTCTGGCTTCAGCCAGGCAAGCAGAGACGCAGGTGGGTTACAGAACTTACAGTACACCATTAATCTAGAGCAATTTACCACTTATTTATCCAGATCCGCATTTATCATGCCACAAAGGGGCACAGACCTAAACAAACTACCACAAGCACTGTAAAATATCTTTCAGAAACAGAGACCGGTCAAGCGCAGCTGTCAACACTCGGTTTCTCAAGGTGCTAGTTTACATATACAGAACATTTCTAACTGTTATTGAATCTTTAAAAATCAAATCAATTCTTATTCCGTAACATTTAACCATCATCACAGATTTCCAGCAAACTGCGGTTGAATTCACATAGCACCTAACTTCAAATCAATCTCAAACAGACGAATAGACTAGCGAGCACGAGCATCTATCAAGGCCTGTTGAAAAACGCTGAATATTAAATTTTATTACCGATCGACAAAATTAATCAATATTTAAGTGAAATAGCAACAGACATCAGTACTGGAGGAACCCAACATATAGGCCTAATAGGAAAAATTTCTAAGTACTAAAACGACGCATGCGTCAGAAATTTTCAGTTCCAGGAATTAACCATTTCAGAGCCGCAAAAGTACAGGTACAGTATACACTGTAAGCTTGCATCATACAACTAATAGTGCAGTTATATGATCTTTCTACTCAGTGGCGGTTCCAGGAATTCTTGGTGGAGGGATGAAAAAAATGTATAGGAAGTTGGTGTTGGGGATTCAAAGTTAAGAAGAAAAAACAAAAGAAAAGAGAGGAAAAGGTCAGGCCCGTTGGAACGAATTTTTAGCAGAGGTGCGTTTTTGTTGGCCATTTGGTATATTGATATATTGTTAGCTGTTCCTCCCTGTGAATCCAATGCAAGAGGGTGAACTGCAGCCATACATGGACTACTAGCTTCTGCCTTCCAGGGTGTGCAGCTGCACCCCAGTTCTGACGGGCCTGAATAATCACTAAGAGAAAAATACTAAAACCAAAGTATATATACTTTAAGTAATAAGTATCTAAGCATTATGATTCAAGTATTTGTCTGCTATTTGTCATATAAACAGCATTTACTATTTACATGAACTACAAGTTTAGGCATTTTTCTTAAGTCTCCAAAGTAACAGTATACAACCAAGAACAGAATGATAGAACAGTATCGAGGAGTATAGACGATAACAAAGAATTAACTGCTTATCTCAGGGCATAAAATAAATTTGCAATTTGGTTACCTGACTCCTTTAAATAAATTAAAATTCTGTATAGAGAGTCTAAACAGAATCTTGTCAACCCTCCCTCTCTTCACCCATTGGCTCAACGACTGACTGAATTATTCATTCACTCACAAGCACAATATTTAGTTCAACATTTCTTGGAAAAGCACAACAAGACACACACAAAGAATACACAATGATTTAGGTCAAATGTCAAGAATAAAAGATTTACGTAAAATGTCAAGAATAAATTATCTCTGCAGAAAATAAATAATATAGCTGGGGTGGCCAGATCCATAGAATACATGAACCTCAAATGACAATTTTCAATAGCTTGGGAATAGAGCTGTTACGGTTTCACCTCGTGCAATTTTGGTCTGTTTTGGTTCGGTTTTAACTGAAAAACCGCGGTTTTGGTTCGGTTTTTTAACTTCACTAGAATGCACAGCTTTTAAACGTTAAAAATAGAGAAAGCATAGTTTTTGTGTCATGTCTATGATGAGTCAGCAGCACTGCCTATGAGAAAGTGATGTAGATTTTATGTAGATTTACTTCTATGTAGCAATTATTGGCAAATGCATTAACTGAGAAGAGAAGGTAACTTAAAGTCGCACATAATCATGCATTGTATTTGCTATTTTCTATGAAAAATAACCGTCCAAATTTGCATGGTCAAAACCGCAGTTTCGGTTCGGTTTTAACCGAAAAACCGCGGTTTCGGTTTGGTTAACAGTAACAGCACTACTTGGGAGCCACATTGCCACAATTACTGGTAGACACGAAAACAAGGTAGTGTGATCCAATTCTTTGCTAAATTTCATTAAATCTCTGCTGCTATTTTTATAGGACATATGTTAAAATTGGTAAACAGCTAAATTATTATTGTTATGTGACAATTGCACGTTTCTGCTAATCTGTTTGAAGATTTCTTAAAACTTTTCGCAAGCCACAGAATCTGTTAGAACCGCATGTGGCTTGTGAGCCGCAGTTTGGCCACCCAAGCAATATAGATTAACCAATGGTATGTATAAGTATTCCAATTTTTCTCTTAGCAAGTCAGCCAAACTTTATTGACAAACTGCAATTGGTTCTGCACTTCTACTCAGAATCAAGATACTGCTGTAATCTGATTTAAATCCAAAAAATAAAGCAATACCTATCTGGCCTGTACTAATCAAATGTTGTCTAAAGAAAAGCTGATAGTAAAAGTCCTTTGAACAAGTAGGACAAGAGAATTCCTTTGCCATATTGTGCCTGCATACTAGGAGTGTGCAGATCAGCCTTGATGTATGCAACCTCAACACAGCATGGAACTAATGGATGCCAACTATTTATGAAGATACACTGTATTTATACTGATGATCATCATGCACAGTGCTGGGTAGTGGGTACAAATTAACTCAAGTGAGTTTATATTCACAAATTAACACAGATGCAGTGAATTGTGAGTTTGAATTAACTCATTTCTTCTGTGATTTGAGTTATAAATGTCTTTTTTAAAACTCACAGATTAAACTCATTTTCGACATGACAAGCAGTCTCACTGAAATCATAGACAGTCAGGCCTATATCTGTAAAACAGTAGATATATAGTCAGTGAATAATATAATTAATCAGAGCTATATGGGAATGACTGGTCACTGGATCAACAATCTTGTGGACATTCAGTAGCACTGTCATGTAGACATATGATAGGTAGCCACACATTTGACAAAATAACTGAGACTATCACTGGAGTTCACATAAATTGTTTGATTGAAGTTTCAAAGCTGACATACACCATAACTGATGGTGATGGTAATTTTCAGAAAGCATTTGAGATTTTTCAGTAGAGTTTATTAATGTTGACTCTATTATTAAAAATGAACAGAATGACAATGCTCAGGATTCAGAAAAGAATCTTATGGTAGGCCCACTTAAACACTTCCGAAACAACAGAAATATTGTTCACATTCCGTCAATCTTATTGCTACGTCTGATGCTGATAAGACAAAGTCAACCCCATCCTACAGCAGGCAGTACAATTAAGCGGTGGGTAAATGTCAAGCTGTTTGGAATAGTGGGCACAGGAACTCCACAGCTGCTGATGCAGTTAAGCACATCTGCAGTGATGTGGGGGCATATGTATGTTATTCAAACTTATTTCATGCCCATCTAGATGGAATTCCATGTTTTATGCTGTTTGCCGAATGTTGGAGTTGAAGGAAAAAATTAATGACATTTGTTCAGCATTGGAACTCCCTAAATTCAAATCGATTGATACACATGTACCCGGTAGATTTCTTTGAACGAATGTACCGGGTGTTTGTTGCAGCCACTAACATAAACTCTTGATACACTTAAAGGTCAAAATGAATGCTTTTATGGTATGCTGACACCAAAGTTAATACAGTAACATCACTGTATTACTCAAATTCAAAATAGCAATCTTGTATACTGGGGCAGGAAGTTAGAAGAGTGGTAACAACGCTGGAAGATGGAGCAGAAGGTCACAGGTTCAATTCCCGCAGGAGCCCTAAGGTTGACTCAGCCTTACTCGCTAGAGGGCGGTGGCAAACTGAGGAGCAGTATTAAGCTGCAAGGTAAAACGTGGGTCTGGGGAAAGTAATGGCAACCTACCCCAGATAAATGGATCATACCACCTACGTCGCTGATTGCCTGGGCTGGACACAAGCACCAGAACCCAACGCTTGGACTCAAGTACGGGACCTACCTTTACCTCTATACTGTATTGTGAACCAATGATTGCTTCATAAAAAAATGAGTTGAGTTAACTCACATAATTAGAGTCTGATTTAACTCATTCAAAACACAGTGATTTTTTGAATGAATAAATGAACTGAGGTTTATTTCAACTCATCTTGACATAGGCATGTCTGACATCAATTACAATAAATGACATCAATTGAATTTAAAATAAGACAAAGAAAATTCACAGAATATTCACAAGACTAATTTTAGTCTAAATATACAATAGAATAATAAACAAAAAAGAAACCTGAGAAGTAGTTAAATTGAAATTTAATACCATTATTTTACTAGAATATTGAGTTAATAGAGCATCATATAGTAGACAAGAGTTATAAGTGTAATGTTGAGAAGAAAAGGGTTGCCTAAATGGAAACATATCCCGCCAGGGAGGGAGAGAGATTTGAGTTTGAATTTAAACTAATTTAATTGAGTTCAGAGTTTGAGTTAAATCATTTATTGAATGCAGGGCTGTCCAGAGAGGAATAGGGGGTAATGCCCAGGGGCCCCACGATTTGTAGGAGGCCCAGGCGGGTCCGTAAAATGTTGAACACATGAAAGCACGTGATGAACACATCACGAAGAAAGACCGACAAACAAAAAAATGGTCATCACCACTTAAACCCATGCAAACTTTCTAGGGACCTGTGACTACTCTGCCCAGGGGCCCAGAATTTTTCTTGATGGCCCTGATTGCATGAGCTTTCCAAACACTGGTCATGCACAGTGTTAACTGTGGAAAACCGTTGACTACATTTCCAGCTGGCCTAAGATAAGCTATCAAGCCAACATGTCCATCAGTTTGGATAAATATCACATATATACCACTACACAGATTAACAGCTATTTGAAGTGCAGAATAGAACTGGTCCTGTCAATAGATTTATAGGACTCCTCATTAAAGATAAATTTATTGTTAATAGGGCATCCTGATAATATTTAGCAAGAATGATACCGATACACTTACGGTAATCCTTACATCAGCATGCATGCATATAGCTAACAGTGAAACAAGTATTTGTCATAGAAATGCATATACATGTAGCATCAAAAAGAAAAGCAGCACATAGAGTAAAACACCAGTTAGAGATTTTACACTGTAAACATCTGTTAGTCTGAAGTTATCACTAATGATTGATGTGGCAAAAATATCACTTGTTATAACTAACTAAAAAGTAAATAAATTCAACCAAGTTCTAAAGCTACATTTGTTGCCTTGCTGGCTTTGAGGTGCCTTGCAGGCTCAGTTGGTAGAGTGGCAGTCCTGCCTGCCATCAACCTGGATTTGATTCCCAAGAACGCACATTCAGTGTGTTATTTGTATGGGAAAAGGGGCAGGGAAATTCCTGGTCACTGCTTACTGACTTGTCCACTCTCTATATAGCAAAGGGAAATGGGGTATTTGGGTAGTGGTAGTCTTTCTCCTGCTGGTCTGATTCTCAAATACCACCCTGCACATATGTCCATTGACAAAGAGTGGAGATTGATATGGCCAGCATAGCGCTTTAAGCTGATGAATACAGTAGTTCGTTATTATCAAGGCACTAGATATATGTAAGATCTACATTTTGACATTTACATATTTAATTTCACTATTTACATTGGGTGACTAGACATAATGTGTCGTGACAGAGCTCGGCGATATCCAAAGACTTCGCCACAGTATTGGCATTCAATGCTTTTCGGCATGTTGTGCCATTTGAACAAATGACATCGAAGCCCATCTTTGCTAGTAATGCATTTACCACAGAGATCACAAGAGAACGGAAACTTAGCCGAGGCATTTCGAGCAGCAGCAGTAGCAGCATCCAGTATGCCTGTGTAATCAGTTTCACAACAGGATGACTGCTCAGCAAATGGACCACCTGATGCTGATGCTTGCAGAATACCCGAAGTCTGGACGTTGAAATGATGACGGCCAATGCTCGCAGACGTCTGCAAGACAGTCAGTGGAACCGAATCAGTACAGGACCAAGAAAATGAAACAATCGGCAGTTGACATTATCTTCTACTGATATTCTAAAAAAACTTCAGTCCTGCTAACTACCCACAAACATCACATTCCCAATCTTATCCAAACTGCCCAACATCAACTTGTTTCAACCTTTGCTCAGAGAATTACAAAATTCCTACTATTGCAAATATATCAAATATATCCATGAAACAATTCAATCTCACTTATTGACAAATTTCAGTGAATCATCATCTTTTCCATATTTTCCCAATAACTGACAAGAAACATTTACTGTATTAGCATAAAATATAATAGCCAGCAATCAAAGTCTGTGGGTAAATCATCTGCTCAGGCTACAGACAAAGCCACTGAACAGATTCCCATGTCTTGATATAGGTCTTGAGTGTGCTGATATTTACATTTTTATCTCTGCTTTTTCAGATATCTATAACTCACTGTCAATTGTGACTGCTTTAAATTTTTAAAATTAAAATTTGTGAAGTGAATTAGAAATATGTAAAGATAGCAGATTTCAGACACACAATCAAATTTATTCACAGAAGACTATCCAAATCAAATGTAACCAGCAATCCATGCGATACCAGTGGCAACGTGAAGATTGACAAAACAAACAAGAGATTGCATTTGTAGTTTACACAACAACACAGAACAATAAGTTATTTAAGTGTATCATCATCCAATACTACAATCCTGTTCCCACCATGGCATTAAATAACATACTAAAGAATACTTTGGAACTTGGTCCTGACATGGGCCTAAAGCCCTTGTGACATGCATCTTATGTTCATTGTTCTTCAAGCTTTGAAGCTAGTACCTTTAACAGTGTTTTATAATCTGATCATAATATCTAGGAAAAACACATCCACATTCTAACAGAAAGGCGATATTGTAAACAGGCCATCACAGTCAATTCAGTAGCTACCGAGCATATTGCCATGACACTAATATGATAGGTACGATAGCTTTTTAGCATTTTTTAAAACATGCTTTTAATACCTGCTTTATGGACTTGTATAAGCTACAGGAAAATAAAAGCTACAGTGAGAATCAAGAATGACCAGACAACATATGTTGTCAAAGAGCTCACTTAATTATATCCAAGCACCTTAGCACAGATGAGACACAGTGTTTATTGATGTTATGTCTATACTCAAGGTCGATACTTAAGTCATCCTTCAAGCCTGCAAGTGTATTTAAAATGAAAACCGTATATGCACATTACACAGCAATGGAGCAGGAGCTCAGTGCAAGTTCGTACCCTGCATCCAGCCTGTCATTTCCGGATCACACCAGTCAACTGGATCATAAAAGACCCTGACCACATTCACTCAGCCGCTGTAACATAATTGGGGAAAATGCTATTCTTAGACAATCAAATGCATAAAGTAACAAATCAAACTATCAACTACTGCAAGCAAGAGCAGTCAACCATGAAACTCATGCTTTGCCAGTAAGTCCACATAACTGTTTGTAATGTAGGCTTGTTGATACCAATGATGCTTTAATGGTTCTGTTAAGAACAGTACAAGTCCATGGATGCTTAGAAGAAATAAATTGGATAAGTGAAGTGAGTCAAAGCACAATTCTAACTTCTCACATTTTTCAGATAACTTGTCAAATTTAGCAGTAAAAATTTCTGGAAGTAAAAATCCAAGTCCATCCAGCCAGAAACTTCACAAATGATTCCAAATAAAAGCAAAAATCTTCAAAATAAAGCCAACAACTTTCTTTCATGGCCACCACTTTATATACAGTAAAATACTCTTGCCTGTATCTGAGACAGACACTTCTATCATATTGCTGCTTTCACATTTTTCACTCATTTTTAAAACTTTGATTCTCACTCCTGCTCCTGTGCACCAATGAAAACTGCAGTCAAGCATAAGAGTTTACAGCTAGCTACCATATTATCTCAGGTATAATACACACCTACGTATTATATACACCCTTAGTTTCTAGTTATCATATGCCTTTGTTGCCAGTAGGTTAGACTAATGCAAAGCACTTTACTTTGGTCTCCCTAAAGACCTTCTTTCTACTGCAGTCTGTGTTAAATACTGCAGCTCTTCTTTGTTATTATTATTATTATTCTGACAACTTATATACAGTCGTATGCATAGTAGACCAAAATCAAGGGCAAAACCTCCTCGCTACTCTGGTATCTCATGATATTATACTGACCATTCTTCACTGGCTACCAGTCTTTAATCGAATTGAGTTTAAACAGGTTATTCTGCTTCTGCAGCATATCAAGGTCAGGCACCTTCTTACATTACAACTCTTTTCTCCACTGTTATCTTCTACTTCACATCACTTGCACTGCTTTACTGATTGTATGGATGTCCATGTTCCTAGATCATGTACCACTCTCATACAGCATTGGTCATTCAGAATGATTGGACCTTCTCTCTGGAATTGGTTATCTCCATCTACGCGTGTCTCACTTCTCACTCCACAATTAGTTCATTGTGAAGACTAAAGTATCATTTTCTTATCTAGTGACTGTGAGAAGTAATATAAGAGGTGTTATACAAGTCCTTTATTACATTACATTACTGCAAGTCCCTAGTACATACAATCACACACATGTTCAAACAAACTTACAAACATCAACATACTCACACAGTAAGTCACATTTATACAGGAATTGAAATGCAAGATTTCAAAGTATTTATTTAACAAGACAAATAGAACCATGGAAGCCACCTACATACATATTAATCCGAATCAAAATGCCTAGTATTAGTGATCTATTCTGAAGATTTGAGGAAATAGCCAGGAGAATCTTGAATATCAAAGTGACTTCAGGCAAGAGGCTAGCTCAAATAAACTCAATAAGATATTCAAAGTCCAAACATAACAAAATTTTAAAAATATTGGAATATCCCAATGAAATAGTGATCAAAATTCAGACATTTGCTATCATTAGGCTCCCAGTCAGTAATAATTACACTTCCTGCTACTCTGGTCCCTGAACAATGACCCCTTACACAGCCATAGACCTTTTGATCATAAACCTAATTTGAAAACATTTTCCTTACAAAGCCAAAATAACATGACATAACATAGTGTTATAAATTGGTCTCATCAAATCATTGTTATTTACTTGGAAAACAAAGTTCAGATTAAGCGACTAAACACAAACCGTAGTGTTGAGTAAATGAAAGTGTCTTCTTATTCTGTTGTGGTGCATCTGTTAATCAGGATGCTTACTTATAATTTCCATTGTTCTCCCTAAGTGTAACTTTAAAATTCTATCTTCTCCCTACATGTATACCTCTTAACAATGGCAAATGAGAAAATTCAATTTCAAGTAAAGGATATTATGGTAGATGGCTAAGTAAAGAAAAGCTTAGGATTAATTGTCTAAAGGTCATCCAGATCAACACAGGAACTATTATCAGGTTTGACAGAAATATATGTGAAACCTCAATCATACCTATATAATAGGTAATACTTACATAATTCATTAAAGCACATCTGGACCAAATTACAATATATTTTTGCAGAAATTTAAAGATAGGCTCTATACCAAAACTTATTTGTCAACCACCAGCTTCAATAGATGTTCCAAACCAACTAGTGTTATTGTGCTATTAAAAATTTACTGTATAGTAACTGGTTAAAAAGTTTCATACACCTGGGAAAAATGTATGCCGATTGTCTGAACAAATAACCCAATAACATTCACCTATTACAAAGTCTTGCACTAACAAAAATGCTTTCACTTTAGGTAACAGAACTACTTTATAACATCATATGTAACAATTACAGTCATGTATACACTTCTAAACACATAAATATACTGAACACAAAACAGTAGCTTTTTAACTACCAGTATAGCTTTGAATTATTCATAGGGCATATTTTATATTGTACAAAAGTAGGTATGAAACTGTTAATGCCAAATTCAATCAAACTGCATCAAATAAAAGTAGCAAAAAAGAATCTCATAATAAAAACTCAGAAATTACATTACAGTTTCTTTAGAAGACTCTCTTCATCTAAGGAAAAAATTTGATAACTTCTGAACCTTCTAAATACTACAAAGTTATAAACCTTTATAACTGATGTACTACTGTGCTTAAAATGATGGCACAAAATGTTATCACAAATAAACTACAAAAATTTGTTTTCTACAACAATATACAACACACAATTCAATAACTCTGTTGTGACACACCAAATTTTAATACTATCCTGTAAGAGTTACTGAAACAATTAGTTAAATTGATAGAAGAAAATATTTCCTTATAGATAAGTTCTTTAAGACTTGCAACAGGATTTATACCCGGTAATATCTGAATTTGACAATTTACGAAGAAGTCAGCATATTATTTTATATTATAATAATCACTGTCTGGCTCAATTCATCTTAAGTGGTTTTTATTTATATCACTATATATGCAAGACACCAATATTTGATTTGAAAAGTTCCTTATCAACAGTGCTTCACTGAAACTGTCATCTTGAGCCTAAATTTATTGCACTAGCTGCTTAATGAAAAGCACTTAAGGCCAAGCAACAGTGTAGGAGGAGTCCATTACAACCACTGCAATGCATTTAAGTAGTGAATACAGCGCAACATAAATATTGTTCCTTTCCCAACAGTATGCAATAACCTTAGCACAGGTAAATGATCACCTGTGTCTAGTAGGTGTACTGGTATTTCCTATTCAAACATTATAGTCCAGGAACTCTCATAATCTCATATCAGACCCATCATGCAACAATGATTGCTATCAATGTACCCTAACTATTAAATCCTCCAGCCAATCAGAAAGCACAAAGAACTACTCAAGACAAGGAACTTTCTCTAGGACTTGCCTTCTGCAACTTTAAGAGAATCTGACTGTGCATAGTGAATGGTTTTACCAAACAAATAGCTAGCGCTTGTTGTCAAGTATGGTAGAACCCTAAGCCTGTCACTGCATCAACTCTAAAACTTCAAAGTGCACTGATAGTGTGAAAAGGAGATTATACAACTTTCAGTTAAATATGGGTAAGTGCTAGAGTTGTTAGGGAGAGATTATTGTATTGAGAAAAGATAAGAAAACTGAAAGAAATTAGGACAGAAACATTTATGCCTGCGAAATGTTTCTATGTTAAAGATTGTGTAGTGATTTCATGCTGTAATAGCAGTGGGCTGGCTTGTCAAATGTTCTAATTCATGAAAAGTCAGAGACTCAGATTCTGTTGATTTTAACCATTCACATATCTTTTTCATCTTTTGGTTGTTTTGAGTTACAATATGTTAAAATGGATGGTGATTGGGTTGAGACACGACCCAGGTTATAGGTGGTAGGACATCACAGTGTGTATCGGTAAACAAGACTGGCTGGCATGGATAGCGTCAGAAGATGCAATTGAAATTCATCAACAACCGATTCCGTGACACGTACGCATGTGGACCTTGAGGTAGGTCTTGTAAGAATATTCACGTCCACAAATCAAGCACTGGAAGTCCTTCTGCATGCGGTGCTTGCTGGCCAAGTGACCACGCAGGTCACGCTGATTCCAGAAGCCCTTCGAGCAGATCTGACAGAGAAACGGATGCGGTCGCCGGCCGTGCTTGTTGTTCTCGTGCTGCTGAAGTGCAGCCATCCAGGTGAACTTCTTATTACACCTTTCACATTCATAAGTGCCACGAACTTTTGTTGACTTAGGTGTCGTCCATCTGCTCAGCCCCGGACCACGACACTGCAACACAATTGGTGCATCAGGTGTTCAGATGACTGGCAAGTGCTGGATTACAACATCATCAAAAACACAAATTCCATTCAAACTAAAACCATTTGAAAAAGTTGACACACACACACAGCATGCTTGGCCTTGGTGTATAGAACACAATCCATATAACAAATCTGATCTAACATAGAAACACCGCTGCATAGTCCTTGCTAAAATCAAGTTCATGTTAATATTTGCCTCACAAGTGCACAGATTCAGTATCAAAGAGCTACAAGAGCTAATGCAGCAATAATTGGGAACAAATGTCTCTGGAAACAAGCCATAAAGATATACATATATTTTTAATGCCATTACCGGTAATTATCAGCCTGGTGCCCAACATGTATCTCCAGCACATAATGATTAGAACTAAAGAATACACATTTCTACAAGAATATATGCACAGTCTATTATTCATTTGCTGATCAACCACAATTATTGTCTGGAGATTACAAATTCATTTTATCAAGGTCTGTTGCCAATGTCTTTCCATGTGACTTCCTTTTATCATATTTATTTAATGGTTCAACAAGCCCTATGACTGCTAATGGACCTGCCTACAAACCTGTCATCTGTCACATTTAGAGCATAATATTCTGAGTTAAAAGATGCAAATCAGATCCCCAGATTAAAAGGTTCACACTCAACTGTTTCTAACATAAGCCTGATTCTGTCATGACCTGCCATTTTCCAATTTTTCTCTCACAATTGAAATTGTCATGTCTCTACATCCTGAATATTTGCCTGCACTTTCTGTTTACAAAAAACCAGTTATCAAATAAACCAGTACCCGGTACTCGATTTCAGCATACAGGATAACATCAGAACAGTCCAATTCATATTCATTAACTCGTGATTTTTCAATTATTGCATTTGAGTTCAATTAAATAATTCAGTCCGTCCTTTTTTCTTCCATTCATGGTCATTTGCAACTTGGTAACTCACATTTTACAACACATTTCATGGTAAAAACAAGACTTTAGATATGGACCTTGGTCAAATCACAGTTGTAGAGAACTGAAATGACACATACACAAGAGTCCCGTCGAAACCAACACTTCTTGACTACACATTGCAACAGAAAGAACAAATATCAAGAAATAGCCCACAATGGTCAATATAAAGCCAAAGTTGGTCCATTTCTATTCTGTTGCCCTATAACTCTATGAGGATATGTGGGATATCTTCTGCACATGTGCTGACTACTGGCATCCTACTGCACAATAACATCAAAAATCAGTTGGTTTTTGGTTGTTTAGGCAAGGTTTTGCTCGGCTGATGTCTTGAATCAGTGGTTCACAAACTTTTTCGGTCGGCATACCCCTTCAGACATTTTTCGAAAATCCGTGTACTCCTAATTTTCAAAGTAAATTTAAGGCAGGGCCTGTTTTAAGAATAATTTATCACTGCACTAAACTCAGAAAATGTGTGGACACTCGAGCAAAAAAACAAGCAAAAAACGTCGTCCGGAAAATTTATCACTGCACAAAGCACAGAAAATTGCATTTTACCACTGCACATTTTAATTTTATCACTGCACATTTTGAGTATCACTGCACCTTAAAACAGGCCCTGATTTAAGGAAGCACGCTTTCGATTTTTAAAAGCATAAACATGGCATCTGAATCATGAAATTTAATAATGTCTTCAAACCTACATGTAATCGGACTGCATTAGCCATAATCATTAACTAGTTACTAGACCTACTAGGTTTTATTAAAGCTTATTAGGATAAAAATATCGTACTTGTAGCATTCAAAGTTAAACTTGCATAACCTATCGGTCAAATGAAAACAATAAAATGAATCAATGAGATGGATGAGGTTGCATCTCATCAGCCAGTTTCGAGAATCTTGACTGCATCTTTGATCCACACAAGGCGATTTTTGAATTTGCCGCTCTGACCAAGGAAGAGTCCAATATCACAAGGTGATAGGAAAGGTTAAACTTTAAACTTATAGCGAGGGGTGACGGGTTAGAGGAGTCCAAAAGGTCTACATCTGTCACTGCAGTTTGAGAAAATCAAATCCAATAACAATTTTTTAGAACTTTGCAAATATTGTGAAATTTGTTACTATCAAACATCAGTGCATAAGAATTCCACTGACTTTCCACTTTCCGCCGCGTACCCCCTAGGAAGTCCATTTTGTACCCCTGGGGGTACGCGTACCACCGTTTGGGAACCACTGTCTTAAATGAACTGCGGCCGCCTAATTGATGTGAGTTGTCTTTCTGTCCATTTTTTCAAACAATCGCACATTTCTTGCAAGACTTTTCTGGGCTGGACGAAAATGGAGGATGGTGGGGTCACTGGGGTGCACTCTCTACAGTGTTACCCTCCGCTCGACCTGAGATCGCGCTGACATGCACCCGATCAGTGCATACACTGCCTGACATACCTGCCTCTTTGCATACAGCGACAATGAGATCAGGTGTTTACAGCCAACATTGTCGCCAGTCTCAGTGAGAGCAACTCTTCCAACTCGTTCTGCAGATGGCAGCGTCCTCCACCAACACCGACCGGCAACTGCCAGCGACCGACAAAACAACCGTATTTCTCCCGGCTACTGCAGTGTTGGACGTGGGGCTGGCAACCCAAATCCGTAAAAAAGATAACCACTGAGGAGTTCTCCATGAAAAGTGCCAGTCAACCACTCTTACTGCCAGCTCGTCGTATGCTTGGCGACAGTCATCATCATCCCCCCCAACTGCATCTTGGAATTATCCAAACATTGGACTCTACTGCCTCAAGGCAAGCTTGGGAAAGAGCGTACTGGTGACCAATTGTGGAGACGGCTACGCTCCAGTATGGGGCTTGCCATGAATAATAACAATATAATAATAATAATGCCCTATAACGTTCCCTCTATCATTGTCTATGGGTATATGTATACAGGAACACATCAGATCCTTCACAGTTCACACTATAAATTTCAGCATAACAGTAATGCAAATGACTTGATCACATTACAGTCCAAAATGATATGTTCTAGTACTTTGAAAGAGAATCAAGGCTCAACATGATGGCCACAAAGGCTCAACAACCACAACTTCTTAATAAAAAATTCTGTTGCAGTTGACTGAATATTAATTTATGATACATTAAGCACTTCTGAGTACTTTAAAGCTAAAGACTCAATATTGAAAGCTGATAAGAGGTTTTGGGATATTTTTAATTAAATATTTCTTGATTAAATCAAATAAAAATTACTATAACAGCAGGTGATTAAGATGAGATATATTACAAGCTGACAACAATACTGATTTCTGGATCTAATTAAATGATAAACCATAATTAAAAATCAACTATAATAGCCACTATTAAATTACTGCACTGATTAAAAACATTTATAAACATGCAATCTCACTACATAGAATGGATAATAACATTGAAGAAATATCGGTTCATTTGATTTAACTTATTCATTGTAAGAAATATGCCCTTAACTACATTGAATCCTTTATTATTATTATTATTATTATTATTATTATTATTATTATTATTATTATTATTATTATTATTATTATTATTATTATTATTAAACGTTATTAAATTAGTGTGGCAACTAATACAGTGACTGCGCGGACACATAACAAATTATAGATTATAGCAGCTCGTGCGAAATAGCCAAGTTTTGAGTCTCTTCTTGAAGGTGTCTGGCATTGGAGAGAGTTTAATATTTTAAATGCCCACTAGACTGATATTTTATACAGAATTTAATATATTTAAAGAAAATAGCAAATATTAGTGCTTCAAGATTTACTCCATGCAAATGTTGTATGATGTCACTAGATTCAAGCCAAAATCCATAACATATCATAAATACTTTTTAAAAGGTTTCCCTAGATTATTAAAACCGGTCATACATAAAGTAAATATTCGGAATTCACCACAGCTCTATTCAGTAATAATAATGTTTGCAAATGCTATCTAATTACTGCACAGCCAATATTTTATTTTATTTCACATGAGAAAAGACTAAGTGAATACAACTCAAGACTTACATGGTATTTGAATGAAAGCTAAATCAGATAATTTATATTAAATTTATACTTAAATATAATCACAGACTACCTAAAATTATGCCTCATGACAAATTGCAATCTCTGGCAAGGCATGTGACACAAACACTTGAGTAATGATGAAATCTGACCTTATAATACCCAAGTGCTTCATTCAATATCCTAGTAAAATGTCAGCAGCCCTCAGTTAGACACAGCACAGTGTGGTGATATGCCACTGAACATTTTAAGGTCGAAAGATCTGATAATTTTTTTGCAAAAATTAATATAACACAATTGAATTATTTCTGATAAAGCATTTTCATTTAAATATTCGTTTGAAATTTATTACACAAGACCAATTCACCCTGTCCCATGGAGGATCAACTCTGACTCAAATTTACTTTTGAGTGGCTAATAAAATCTGCAGATGAAATTTTGGGATGAAAATATTCGGGCAACATTGCTTCATGAGTAAACTTCTGAAATCACATTAGTTGAACTTAATCTAGACATTAAGGATAAGAATGGCAATGGAATTGAATCAATTGATTATAAGCAAATAAACTATACTCCAATGGTTATGTCAGAACATTTAAAACCAAGTTGATATATTATGACAATATGACAGCTAGTAGGTGTTACCTAAAAAAACATTTTCATAGTTAGCACCATCACTGACTACCAGTAATTGTGTGCTAAATTGTCTGATTGTCCCAGATTAAACAAATAAAAATAGAAAACTTCCCATACGTATTCACACTGTCCTCAGGCATTCTAACATATAGAACAATAACATGTAACCTCTTCCCATGTATGCATGGCAAGGCAGATAACAATTTTCAAAATGAATATTACACAACTCACTCAAACTTCAATATCAAATTATAACCAGTTACCAGATATAAAATACTGCATTGTAATGCAAATAGGCAGTCAACAGAAGAAATTACAGAAATATACTCAGAAAGATAGAATTGAACTAGAAATTGGCAGTTCTTTGAGAAAAACATTTCAAACACAGCTCCCTTGACCAAAATTCTCCCATTCACTTTAGTCAATTGCTAAAAACCATCACAGCTATGCATAATGCTAAAAAAAAAACTTTAAGAAGAAAATGACAGCTAATAGCAAAACATGTAGATAATTCATTAGCCTTATTTTTAACATTGGTATTTCTGTCTTTGGATCTGTTGCAGAACCTTGCAGACCCTAAAGCTCTGCAGTTCCAAAGACTATCATTTAATTTATACATGTCAACCCTTTCCCATCCGTCTATTTCACACTTTAGTAGGCACCCTGGCTATGATCATTTGTATGAATATATTTTAAGATTTCAAAAAGAAAGTCTTTAATCGCAAATTATAGCATCAGTCTAAATTGATTGAGAACAATGGCTAAAAAGGCAATTACAGAATATAGAGTAATAGCATAGTAGCTGACATAAGATTTGGCATCCTGGGCTCAAGTCCGGAGCGCACTGGTAATGTTCCTAACTGCCTTTTAGATAGTTTCTCAGTTATCTAGTTCTGTAGCATACTTGAAAGCAATCTAGTTAACTTTACAGACATACACACACCTTAAAACTCTAAACAGCAGTTCGATATAAAGAATCAAAAAGAAAGATAACTAAGATAACTAATCACCAAACAGACAGGAATTTTAAATCTCATCAAAGAATTCAAGTTGCTCCTGTTTGCATAGAAAACTAAATGTAAAAGCACACCACTGAAGCAATTATATTAGACAGAGTTACTATTATTATCAAAATCGTTGTCACAACCAGTCAAAATGTAACCTAAACATTAATTTCCATATGATGCCAAAATTTAAAATAATGATGACGATTTAACATTCATAAAACACATTCTGGTTTTATCTGCATATTCAAGTCACAACAAAACAATTGCACTACATTACAAACTTATCATCAGTTTTGTTATCTAGTCTGTGATATAAAAACCAGTGACAACATAAATTAAACTGTAACAGTAATTATAGCATCTGTGGAATAAGTGAATAACATGAATTTAAATGCGGTCTGGATGATTCAATCTAAATTTCAGTTATAATTAACTGTTTAGTTCAGTTCGAATCCAAAGAATTTTTAAAACTTTCAGTTTCAATTAGTGAATATAAGGTTGTGAAGTTTTAGACTTCTGTTCCATTTCAAGATGTCATTAAAAGACATTAATTTATCAGACAAGCTCACAAACACAGAGGAGCAATTCTGCAATGCATCAACTTCTAACCATTCTGCATTGAGTTAAGACTACATAGATAGATGATAAAGACCAGAGAATGCTTGGTCATCTTAGATCAGGTCAGGCTCATCTTTCAGCTGTAACTAACCACAGATGTCTCCACTTCCCTTCATCCTCAATTCTTGGTGATCTCAAGATTGATCATTAGCATTCAGCAATTTTTCTTTAAGTAGTCACTCTGTTCATCTTCTAAGCTGTTACCCTATCTATATGATCTCCTTTATCTTTATCTTCTTGACGACTTCTATAGCGCCGTACGCACAACGAAGGTCGAAGTCAAAGGTGCTTTGACATACTTTGGCATGCCGATGGCAAACGTCGGATAACAGAGACAGCGTAAAGTCAGCCCTGATGGAAACGACGGAAATCGCCGCCCAAACACCCACAGTAGAAAATCCTTGCTTTCACTATTTTCCTTTGTCATTATAGTGCCATCAAAACATTTACTGGTACTCTGCAATTCAACTGTCATCCATTCTGGTAATTTACCGTAATCCAATTTTGGTACCTTTCCCATATTTTACAAAATCCATTACCAATCCTGTCTATTCTTTTATATTTAGCCTCTGTTTTAAACAAAAATAATTTCTTTTAATATCAATTCATTTAACAAATAAGCATTTTATTACCAGATTTTATCAATTCCATTTTTGCTCTTCCCTTCACAAACTACAAGAATTTTCACTAGTATTTGTTGACCACAACAATAAAGCATGTTTTAAGACAACAAATCATATACTACCAATTCTCAATTTAACAAATGATAACACCCTGAATTAACCCAGCTTGAAAATAATTTCAAATCTTTACAGCAAAATATGCTCTGCTATTGTAAGACCCACTTTCAACCAATAGTTCCCAAGGGACTTAATGAAACAAGTGTCCACATTCTTGCAAGAAAATTTGATCAATTAAAGATGTTCAAGTCAACATAGGTTAATAAAAGAAAACTGTAAAATATTAACAGCCAATAAAACAGGTTGGATTAATAAATTTACTTACATCAGGATTATGACTGTCTTCACCATCTTGAGGAACAAAGAAGCTGCTGCCCGCTTGACTCACGGATGAATCAACAAAACCCTGCATCGATTCTGCATTTGCATTCCCATAAGATATAGCACTGCTATAGCCCTCATATGCAGAATAGTTTGGCTGTTGGCTTTCATTGTCTGAAAGTGATTCTTCCTTTATCTCAGTGATGATATCTGGAGGTTCAGATTTTGTAGAATCCTTTGGTGTGGTGAAATTTCCAAGCATCGATGATCCTGTAACGACATCTGATGATTCCAATCGAACTCTTTTGCTTGGCTGCTCTTGAAGGTCAACTTCTGTTTGTTGGAATTTATTGTCACCATAATTTTCGTCACCTGCAGTTTCGTCAGTTTTGAAAGTAGCAGAAGGAAACATTTGAGACTCACACTCTGAAAGGCCAACACTAGAAGCTGGATGTGAATCATTTCCAAACTCTGCTGCAGAATCATTAGAACCACTAAATGCTCCAATTATGGGACTTGCTTCAGCAGTTCTTAGAACCCTACTAGGCCTAGAAGTCTTAACAGCATCTGAAAACGGAGATGCGAGAGTTGGATCTTAGCGTCCGAGCACAAGAGCTTGATGGAATATTTGGAATGCTAGAGCTAGTGTTCAATGACTTCACAGTTGGGGAAGCAGGGCTTTCAGACAGTCGGGACAAAACTTCACTTGCAACTCCCACCGTTTTATTCCGAGATCTTTTAGCGCTAACAGGCAATTGCTCTAATGCATTAGTACCTTCATCACTTCCTTGCACTGACTCAGCTACCTTTATAGTTTCATTAATGTTTACAAGAAAGATGTCCTCGTCATCAAGAGTAATTCCAATAAGGCCTTCGATTGAGAACTTTGTTTTGAAATGAAGTCCATTTTTACAAAGCAGCGTTATGGTTTCAGCAAGTAAAGTCTTCACTCTCAGCTGATCAGCCTTTAAAACCATTTTTCATACAACTTTGAGAAAATCCTAAAAATAATAAACATTTGAAAGTGTTTAGCCTTCTCAAAACCAACAAGACAGATTTTAGACAAAAGACAGAATAGAAAATTACAAATAGTAATGCTGCTTTCTTGAAAGGTCAACAGAGATGAAGAAAATGGATGGTTACTGTAAGTCGCTTCTTTGGCTTCAAAGTGAAAGAGTTTCCTATATATATGTGCCATCATCAATTGCAGTTCAGGTTCTAGGTGCCTACATATGTTTCATCTACATAACCCAGAGATGGTCCATTAGCTCATTAGCCACACAGAAGTGGTGCATAGCATATTGACATGAAGTGCCTCACTTAGAAGCATACATACAGATGACCATGTAATGAGGATCTTGCACTTGCATTGCAGGCATTTTAAGCCAGTCCTTTTGTGAGAAATGAGGGTGCGGAATATTACAGAATGGTCAAGAAGTTGATAGGTATGAAATGAAATATGATCATAAAGACCACTAAAAACTAAATCACTGTAATGAAAATTATAATTCAATGTTAATTTATAAATCAAAACATTGTGAATATTTCACTTTATGTGCAGCCAATAAAAACAAATGTCTCAACTAAAAATTCAGCACTAGCAAATTGATTGACAATAGCTAAAAGTGCTTAACCCATTGCAGGGGGATTTAATTTTTTCAAGTCGTCCCCAATCGGGGTATTTAATTTGGGGGAAAGGCAATGAAAAATGTGAACATACAAGTTTTAAAACTTACTATATTTCAGGCTACATAGAAGCTATAAAGATGCAAATTTTTATTGCTCTTTCGAACCATCCATGCCAAAGAAGGAAATTTTGGGGGTAGGGTCCAATAGCCCAACATTTTGGTCAAATTTTGTTCCAAGCCCAATAGCAAAATTTTTCCGCAATTGGAACAGAATAATGCAAAAATTTTTTGACAAAATTTGATATTTATGCTTTTTCAAACAATATTACTCATTGCTCAAGAAATGACAATTTTGCGAACAGATTTTCATTTTTATTGCTCTTTCAACCATCCATGCCAAAGAAGGAAATTTTGTAGGTCCACCCTACAGCCCAAAAATAGGACCCTTCCCAACATTTTGGTCAAATTTTGTTCCAAGCCCAATAGCAAAAATTTTTCCGCGGTAACCCCCAAACTGTGAGCGAGAACATTGTAAAGAGGTGTAATTGGAACAGAATAATGCAAAAATTTTGAAGATTGGACAAAATTTGGAGTATTTATGCTTTTTCAAACAATATTACTCATTGCTCGAAGAAATGACAATTTTGCGAACAGATTTTCAATCTGAAAAACCGAACAACTCAGTATATTTCAGGCTATATAGAAGCTAGAAAGATGCGGTTTGCACCGTTGTTTAGCATTTTTATTGCTCTTTTTGAACCATGCGTGCCAAAAAGAAAATTTTGGGGTAGGTCCACTCTACAGCCGAAAATCGAACCATCCCCAAAAAATTTCAAAGCGCAATAGCAAAAAATTTTCAGCGGTGACCTCCCAACTATGAGCACGAAAGTTTTAGGGCGGTGTAATTGAAACATAATAGTGCAAACATTTTGAAGATCGGGCCAAAATTGACCGAAAGTTATGATTTTTCAAACCTCAGACGAGATTTTCAAGGCATTTCAACGCAAAAATCCCAGTATTTGGACGCAGTAATGACAAGCTTTCTTGCTTATAATAGTCAGCAACAGCGAAGAAAGTGCTGCCATCTAAATGGATAGTAAATTAAATCGATTACTCCAGGAGTCCCGGGCGGTTTAAAACTTTGTTTATGTGGCGCAACGTTTATAATGCGTTTTCGAATATGATTTTCGCCGCTTTAAAGTAGCGTTGCCGGGAACAGTTAATGCAATGCTCTTATATTGAAATTCTTTGCTATGTGTGCAGCAATAGGCAGGGAAGCTGGTACATAGCTGGCAACCAAGACGAGCCACAATAAATGTAAGTAAGTAAAATGACTAAGATTTCATAAATTTATATAGCGTTTTGAAAAGTAGTACAGTGGTAGCTGCCTATTCTTATGCGCTTAATCTTTCTTGAAATAGCTATGTAAGGTGGGTTGTCGGCCGGGCAAAGGTCAGCGCATCTATGAGGCGGCAGGGCGGGATGCTATAGCTACGGAGGAAATGCCGAAATGACTATTGGAATAGGAAGGTTTTTAGTCTAGACCTGAAGGTTTGAGGAGATAGTGAAGGAATTAGAGGAGTGGATGAATAGGAGCTTGCTGTTTGACCATGGTGTAGGCTGTGGAGGGAAGCTGGAATTGAGTTCCAGAGTTCTGGTGCGGCATATGAGAAAGTGCGGTTGCAGATTTTGAAAGTTGATTGATTTAACGGGCATGAGAGTTGTGAGATGAGATTATGGTCATGTGGGTCCAGGAGGCTGAGGCATTAAGAGTTTTCACCGGTAAACAGGTTGTGATGAATGGAGTTAACTGTATGTGATTGTTATCATCTTGTACTGGATGCATTCAGAAATTTTTAGCCAGTGCCATGACTTCAGTACCTATAGGTGAGACATGGTAGAACTTTGGAGATTTAGTTACCATTCGGGCTAGTGCGTTTTGAATGGATTATAATTTGTTAATGGAGGTCTTTGGCAGGCTGTAGTAGAGGGAGTTGCAGTAGTCTAATTTGGAATTGACTATTGAGGTGACGATTGTGGAAGCAGTTTTGAAGTTGAGGCAAGAACGAAGGTAACGTAGATCACGAATATGGGCATAGCAGGCTTTTGAAAGTTGAGAGATTTGTGATTCAAAATTTAGATTCGAGTCAAATTTGAAACCTATGTTTTTAGCAGTTTGAGCAGGGGTTATTGTTGTGTCTGGAGCCAAAACTAGCTTAGGACTGTCAATTTTTGTAACCTGTTGGGGTAGTCCTATGAAGAGGAATTCTGTCTTGGATGGATTGCGAGCAAGGAGGTTAGATAACATCCATGTAGAGATAGACGAGAAAGCCGATTCAAGTGCAGTGATTGATGTGTCGAATGAAGATGGTGAAAAGGAAGAGAATAGCTGAGTGTCATCAGCATAGAGTTGGTGATTAAGGTTGAGGGAGTTGATTAAAAATGATAGTGGCATAGTACATAGACTGAACAATACCAGTCCAAGGACAGATCCTTGAGGGACTCCGAAATTTATGCAATGGGATGAGTTTTGGTTGAGACATGAAACTTGGAAGGAGTGAAACTTGAGGCAAGATTTGAACCAGAGAAGAGCTTTGTCAGATATACCAAACCAGAGGGAGAGGCACTCAAGTAGAATTTTGCGATTACCGGTAATAGTATCGAATGTGGCGGGTTGAGGAGGCAAAGACCAGTGACTTGTCGGAGAACAAATGCAGTTAAGAGTCTGTAGTGAATGTAGGTCAGGACAGTTTCTGTTGAGTGTTGTTTAGTATAGGTGGATTGATGAGTGTTATATAGTGAATTGTTTGAAAGGTGTTTAGTTAGTCCAAAAAGCACAATTTTCTCAGAGAGCTTTGATAGGAGAGAAAGATTTGAGATGGGACAATAGTTATTAACCTTTTAAAGGGGGAATTAAATTTTTTAAGTCATCTCCCGACGGAGGAATTAATTTTTGGAAAAGGCGTTCGTAAGAAAACGTGAACATATACGTTATAAACTGACTATATTTGAGGCTATATAGAAGCTAGAAAGATGCGGTTTGCACCGTTGTTGAGCATTTTTATTGCTCTTTCTATCCATCCATGCCAAAAGAAAAAAGTTGTAGGTAGGGACCACTCTACACCCCAAAATCGGACCCCTCCCCAACATTTTGTTCAAATTTTGATCAAAGGTCAATAGCAAAACGTCTTCAGCGGTAAACCCCCAAATGTGAGCGATAGAGTTCTAGAGGAGAGTAATTGGAACAGAATGGTGCAAAAATTTTGAAGATCGGACCATATTTGGGGTAATTATGAAGTTTCATACCCAAGTACCAATTGCTTGTTGAAATAACAATTACGCGAACGGATGTTCAATGTGAAAAACCGAACAACTCGGTATATTTCAGGCTATATAAAAGCTAGAAAGATGCGGTTTGCACCATTGTTGAGCATTTTTATTGGTCTTTTGAACCATCCGTGCAAAAAAAAATTTTGGGAGGTAGGGTCCACTCTACACCCCAAAATCGGACCATGTCCGACAAAAAATTTTCAAAGCTCAATTTAAAATTTTTTCAGCGGTGACCCCTCAACTGTGAGCAGGAAAGTTGTTGGGAGGTGTAATTGGAACAGAATAGTGCAAACATTTTGAAGATCGGACCATATTTGGCATAGTTATGGCCTTTCTAGCCTCCGGCTGAAGATTTTTCCTATACATTTTCCAGCCTTGGTTATTACACAGCCAATATCTCTTGCATATATAGTCAGCATTATCGAAAATAGTGCTGCCTCCTATTGAATGGATGTGAGCTAAATCGGTTGCCGCATTGGAATTTTTAAAATTGTGCAGGTCCGCAGTACACAGTCGCTTATATAGCGCACCGTTTATAGACGGCTAACGCCGTTTTGTTATGGTTTTCCGCTGCAGTCTTTAAACGGATAACCCTTGGAAAAGGTTAAGATCTTCTCTGTCCAGACCCAGCGTTCTTAAAAGACGGGTGACAAAGTAGGTTTTGAACGAGGATGGGGAAATGCCTGTGGTGAGAGAGGTTAATGATTCTTGTTATAGTTGGTGTAAGCACAGCGGCACATTGTTTGAGAAGAGAGATGTTGGTATGGGATCAAGATCACATTGTTTATTTGAAAGGAGAGTAAGGGTCTGGATATCTCATCTTCAGTTGTGGGATTGAAGCTGGAGAAATTGCACGGAAGTTGTGACGGGGATGGGTGATGAGGGAAGATAGTTTGATTAGTCATTGTGGTTCTTTCCCGTTATCCGGACCCCAGTACAGGGATGATGTAGTTGGCTAGAGAGGGTCAGGGTTAGACTGTTAGGGTTAAGGTTAGGGTTAGGTTACCAACAGAAAAGCCATTACACATCACTGGGGTCAGGATAACGGGAAAGTACCGTCATAGTCGACGTAAGGTTGCTAAGAATCTTGGAGATTTTCCAGAGAAGAAATTGGCGAACGATTCAGTGAGCTGTGACACGGAGATGGTTTGAGAGAGCAGCTTTGTATTTTTGTGAAGCTTCCCTGGTAAAAAAAAATTGCGTCAACACTGTGCTGCACGCTGAACACATTCTTCAACATTATAGCGATCTTTTAAGATAAGTGCCTGGGAAAGGACTGCTATATATAAGCGAAATTTAACTAAACCAGGTATCACATTTATCTGTCACGGGTACACAGGACAGCAAATGATTTAATTTAACGGAAAGGCGTCGGGAGAAAATTCGTAGGCATTCTGCTGCTGCTAGCGCTAAAGAAACGACGCGATTTACACTACAAAACAGCACAAAAACGAAAATAGAATTAAACGCAACCGTAATTTCTCAAAATTCTTTTAAAAAAACTAACAAACTGTCGAGATAGTCACAAATGTCACCTATAATTAAACAAAATCAACTTTTCAGATGGAAACTTTAGAATAAAAACAATTTTAAAATAAAAGTTATATTTTTGAAGAAAACAACTCAACGCAAATGGAAGACAGCCATGAAGACAACGGTTAGATTGCCACCACTGACTTAAATAAAAATTAGAAGGTAAAAATCAATGCGAAAATTATTGTATTAGATGCACCGAAATAATAATAATGTGATTTTAAGTGGTTTAGGAGGCTAAGTAAGCCTGTGTGAAAACCACTGATGTAACCATCTGCATTCAATAACCTAGTTTATCTAGATAGCCTTTGAATCCGTTGACATGTGGGGAAATAATATTGAATTATTGATCCCTTAAATTTGCTTAATGCCGCAAAATATGAACGGTTCTAAAATCGCTGTATAGGGCTAGTAAAGACTTGTCTAAAACCTATGAGAGAGCTGATGTTTCTATAAATAACAAAGTTTTGCTATTTTCAACTTTACAGGATCGATGACAAGAATGCATTTCAATGCAATTAATGCAAATATAGCGAACAAAACTATAGTTTAATTGAAAGGCTAAATAGAGATGTAGCAGTGGTTCTAGCGCTGTGCAGATTTGACGAAACTCATTTAAACCCAGTCTATAGCATTTCTGTCGGCCTAAGATACCGCAAGTGTTGGTCTTTTTAGCTAAGGACTCTGTCCTGTAATTTCGTAATTGACAATTTTATTATCTGGATTTTGGATTGAGTAATCTTAAAATGTAAATCAGATGAATTAAAGTTTTGTTTCTGTATGAACATTTTAATGAAATTTTAGAAACCGACTCGTGCGACGGTGCGACTGACTGACGAGCGAAGAAAACCGGAAATTGCGGAGAGACAAGTTCTCTCACAACTTAAAACTATTCTTTTCAAGAAATCCTATGATGAAATCCTTACTACAGGCCTGCATTCTATCCACCGCAAATCTTGTTATCATCCTCCATAAAATACTTAGCTGCGACTGCCTACCTGGATCTACAATCTAGACCACCACGGACTACGGATTAAGAACTATGGATTTCCCTAGATTTATCGCTCGTGAATAAGCTGGTGCACAAATGGTTGCCCCCATGATTAGAAGTTGCCCCCAACGGTCCCCACTTGCTTAGAGCCGCTCTCTGCCTCACGCCCTTCGGATATTGACTAGCTCTGATCCCACACCTAAACATTTCGTCTTTACTTACTCACTTTACTTTACTTTATAAACATTTTGTCTTTACTTACTCAAACAGAAACAGAAAGGCTCTATTTACTTCGCTGTTCGTCGAGAACCCGTTGTCCAAAGCCGGATGAAGTGAATCGAACGACGTTCGTGTTTTGAACTCGGACTGAGTTGTTTTGTCGAGAAAGGCAGTGGTATTTGAACGACTCCCGGCGTTCGTCGGGCGTTCGGAAGAAATTACCGCAACGCCGTAAAGTGAACGGAGTGTTTCCGAGCGCGTATCGATGGCAGCCAACACCCTGATGAGGACCTTCCAAAGGGTCCGAATGAACATCGACCAGAATCTCGGCAGGTTAGGCAGTTTTCGCTTGTTTTATTAAGTCGGACATTTGTTTAGGTTAACTTAGGGTTTACTAGATGACAGATTTATTTAATGCAGTGCTGCTGTCGAGAGTCGTGCAGACGCCCGAGTCCGACTTTGATCATGCGATGACCAGGGCCGCCGAGAGGGGACAGGGGGGCAAATGCACAGGGCCCGGCGGTCTGGAGGGGGCCCGGGCCGATGATGAATATGCATAATTAACAATAATTACACTAAAGAAAGGGGGCCCGGCGAGTAAAAGGGGGCCGGACCTGAGGAATTGTGATTACCTTTGTGTGTTACCGTTGACAGCTGACGGAAGATGGTCTCCAAAAACTATTGAGTTCCTAGCTCTAGTATCGCAAATATTTGAAAAATAAGCTGCATCTGGTGAATACTTGGACACTAATATATATCATTTTCTGGGTCTGAATTATTGTTGTCAATTAGCTGTTGGCTTACAAGTCCCTCCCTCTCAGGTAGCCAGATGATGAAAGATAAGGCATCCCCAGCACCTGGGAGTAACTGGTTATAGGGGTTAATTGATTACACATGGGTGCAAGAGGAGGGCTAAATAGAGAACTAAAGAAGAGACTGATAAAAATGTTGATATGGCATGTCACTTTATATGCCTCAGAAACCTGGACTCACCAGAAGAAGGACATACAAAATCTGGAAGCATTCGAAATGTGAATATGCAGAAGAATGGAAAACATCAAGTGGACGGACAAGAAAACAAACGATCAAGTACTACAGATGGTGGACGAACAAAGATCGATAATCAGCACCATCAAAAAAAGACAGAGGAACTGGATTGGACGCGTACCAAGAGGAGAATCATTACTCAGAACAGTAATTGAGGGAAGAATATCAGGAAGAAAGACAAAAGGAAGACCAAGGAGGATGCTATTGGACTGGATGATGAAAACAGATACACAGTGTCACAAGAACTATGCAGAAATCACATAAGAAGCAAGACGCAGAGAGGAATGGAAACAATGGAGCCGCGAACCTGTCCCGGGACAGAGAACATGATGATGATGATGATGTGGTGGTGGTGGTGGTGGTGGTGGTGGTCACATATTCATTCATCTGTCAATCTCTGATGATGATGATGATGATGATGATGATGACATGGGTGTTGAGTCTTTTGTATTCCCATTATTCCATCACAAATACAATTCATCTGTCAATCTATTGAGTTATTTTGACTGATAGTTAAAAAGAATTTGAATTCAAGAGTCAGTTTTTTGTGTTCACTCAACTACCAACATCACATCAAAATACTAATAACTTATCATCTTTCAGATCTGGCCTTGAGTTATTTGACTGATAGTTATTGCTCTCCCGACTGATCTTCTAATATTTGAATCATTTTTTATGATAGTGTATAGAAGTTTATTGATTGATTGATTGATTGATTGAAAAGATGTTACTAGATGCAATTGCTGTAATCAGTGTCATCCAAGAGTTTTGCTTTAAACAGAAAACTTCAATGCTGGTTTAATGCATCTGGCAATCAGTACACAGTTCAAGGCAAAATCTTACCATGACCCTTTGAGAGTGGCAACTGATAACATATTAATTAGCTGGCTGTAAAACCAAGACACTGAGATGGTAACAATTATTGTTAATCTGCCATACCACATATATGTACAAAACATTTTTAGTCTGTATGTAGCCAGGATTTTAGGTTGGAGGGGGGCTGAAGTCCAAGATTCACTCCCCTCTCTTCCTTTTGAACATTTTGGGCTTGAATTTATTGGGGGGGGGGGCTAGCTTCAGGCTTGGGGGTCTTGAACCCTCCAAGCCCATGCCTACCTTTGTCCCTGCAAGTTCTGTGGTTAATAGGCTGTGCCTGTTATACCATAGCAACCTCTGGGGTGCCTACCAATCTGCCAATTTTTATTCCAAGTCTAGAGCACAGCAGGCTATATGAACAGTTCTTAGCAACCAAGTGTAACATCATGGTAACAGCTGTAGACCTGCTGCAAGAACTTTGTGATACTGTATTGAATAAAAATTGTGCCTCTAAGTACATTTGCCTTAGTATTTAACCATCATGTGCCATGCTGTGTACTAGAACTTTGATGTCTTTTGTGACTGTTGCAGGTATGTCATTTGCTACAATTCAGTTGAAACCATTTAGTCCTACCTAAAATTAAACTGAAATTTAGCCGATTTTTCTTTCTGCCCCATAAGTCTGGGACCTTTACCTGGCAAGTGGAAACACTTGGCAGACACCATTTTGTTCAGGAAGCATCTCAACACTGTTTTCATGTTGATGTTGCTGTAATGAATTACCAGTTTCGGGTGTGGACAATTGTTGCAAGTATGGGCCCTTGGCAGCTAGCGTGAGTCTTGCTTCGGTGAAATAAAGACTTCCAACAATCTTTGCAGGCTGAAATTGCAATTTAATCAGAATTTTGTAGATTCTTACAATGTTTACAGAAATTATATTCAAATATATGCATTTAATGTTCAAGTTGAAATACTATACTTTAAGAAATTCCGTGTATAGCTCAGAATGAACTGTTAGCTGATCATAACTAGACTGGCTTAGATGTGCCCTCTAAAGTACCAGTAATACTATTAGTCATGATTTCCCTAAAATTTATTGACTCTTAAGAAGTTTTCAGAAGCTTGTTCTTGGTGATCTTCACTGATAACAAGTTGCTTACACTGGTCACAGTGACTCAAAGCTGATCACGTTGTTACTCATCATGCATTGCATTGTTATTGCAGTTTTAGTTAGAAGTATGGTGCAAAGTTTTGTCTATAATGAACTGCTGGTCAAATTTTAGCTTGCACATTTTGAGATACTGAGATGATGACTATGATAACTGGCAAATATTGCCCATCCATCATATTTGACCACACTGGCTAACCATTACATGCTTGAAGTGTTTTACTTACTTGCTGAATGATGCAATATTTATGACCAAAGATGCATTTTGCTTTTTGCTTCAAAATAGTCAGCTGGTTACATCTGTGTTACGTTTTACGATGTTGAAAAATCAGGAAGTAATAGAAATTTTATACAGTGATACTAGAATGACTTGAAAGTTTGATTTCAGATTTAATTGGCAACTGTACCTTGTGCTTGGTGTACTCAGAGTAAATATTATTTCTTATTTATGAGTTTGCAAGAGGTGCAGTTGCACCTCCAAATCTTTTGTATTGTGACTTGGCACAGAGTGATTCAAGACAACATTTTGGATCCATTTTGTTTTATGTAAGACGATTTTTTGCTTTGGGTGCAATTGGCAAAATTCATATTTTATTGTTTTGTTCCTTATTGGCATATACTGTACAATCTTCACTGTGTTCTGATTGTTTATTGAAGTTATTAAGCCTGTTTTATTGCTTAACAATTGCATTCATTTGTCTGAAGGCATGAAACATGAAATCCTTACTTTGCTGTCTTGTGTGCATTAAATCCAAATGCAATTTAATTGTTCAACATCCATCTAATTATTTGAGCTCTGTGTTTTCTGACTAATGGGTATGTTTTCACAGTTGGGAAATCTTAAATGCCCGGTACCTGTTGTCTTCTCATATACAAGCAGAACTTGCACACTAAATTTGGCGACACTCAACAGACTTGAATCTTGTGCATAATTGTGTGTGTGTGTGTGTGTGTGTGTGTGCATGGTTATGAGCCATTGCTGCATTTAGGACACCTGCAAAGTTGCAGAAGAAAGCATATTGAGAATGTGATCAAGTGTATAATTCAACTGTATGAAATATTTATGCTTTGCATCTATATTTTTTTGTGTTTTGGTAGGTTGTCACCAATATTCATAGATAGTGTTTTATTAATATCCATAAATGGTGTTGTTAATGTTGATTTCATTAGCATGTTTCTGTTATTTTAAGCCAGTGGTTCTTAACCAGAGGTACTTGTACCTTTTGGGGGTACTTGATGGACATTGTGGGTGTGCTGAATAATCGAGAAATAGTCTGTTTAAAGACTTTTACTACAATTTACCCTGTACACTTTACAAATACTGTAGAAATTTTTGTACTAAATAAGAAATGTTAAAGAAAAATCCCACTTTCTGGCATATGCACAATCTGTGACAGATTTGTTGCAGTTTATAATTGAATGGACTGGTTGAATAAGGAGGTAAATGCACATAACCCCTTAATGGCGAAATCGTCAATTTTGTAAAGGGCATTCATTTCTCTATGCAGCAAAGAAGTATCTTTAATGCTATCTTTACATACTTGCTTGAAAGTCAATGATATTATTATTTCAAAGTTGAGACTTCCTGTTCATCAAAAATGGTGGACTTGTCTTTGAGTGTATCAAATGACTGTGATGAAACTTTGACTTTAATTTGTTTTAAGTTTCACATAGTGTAAAAGGAAGCTTGACATCATGCTTGACACACTATTTCATATTGTATGTGTGAAAATTATTTTCAATTTAACATTCACTTTCTCTGACTTAAAAGTGTTTAGCCATCATTAATGTTCTTGTACCATATTTCCATTTCTTAATATCTTTTGCATGACTCAGACATGCATGCATTTAACATTAAATTTGTGTTGTGTGTAAATTTAGATTCATGTTATCTTCTTCGAATTAAATTCTGTTCATTCTGCTTAGAAGTATTACACAGTTACACTAGTTAACATTTTCCATTGTGAATGTGTCAATAGCATCTCATATTTTACATTAAATATTACTGTCATTGAACTTATATTTTAACAAAAAACACTTATTTGAACATAGATCTGCTAGTTCTTATAGTTTAATTAGAAATTCATATCATTTTCACAGCTTACTGTCTTTCCCAGTAATAAATACAAATTTCAACTTTGAACATGTTTCCCAAAATAAAAAATAACGTACTTGCCTCTTTGTTCCACCAGTCCACTCAATTATTTTCAATATATTACAGAGCACAAACTTTTGTCAAGGGATAAGGTATGCTGGTAGGAGGTACTTCGTTCTCTTATACTTGTTTCAGGGGTATGCAATTGTAAAAAGGTTAAGAACCACTGTTTTAAGTGATGACACCTATCACAGTGACATTGAGAATGTGCCTGGAATTCAGTGTTTGAACTGTAATATGAATATAGTTCTATAACTGAATGATATTCCTCTATTTTTTTCTTTTTCTTCATCTCTATGCCCTGCTTTTACTCAACTTACTCTTCTACTTGCCACTGTGTCCACTCCAAGGCATTGCCCTTCTGTGGTGTATCAATATAACTGATTTCTTCTGTTCTACATTACAATCTGATATTGTAATCTTGTATTTAAAAACCAGCTAGTATCATCAGTTGTCTTTTCAGCATATTTATTAAAATTTTGCTGTAGTTTTTCTTTTGACATTTTAAAACTTAAATGGAGATATATTTATAAGGTTTATCTTGTATGCCATTTTATCAGCTGCCATTTGCAAATAAGCATCTGTTTGCCTGTGAAATGCAAGTTGTGAAACCACTGTATTGTATCAGTTGATGTACAATCGGCTATATGGATACATTGATCAGTTTAGCAGTCATTTCATGTTAAACTGTAAAAATTATTTTAGTCATACGAATTAACAGTTACTCTGGTACTGCAACTAATGTTTGAAATTTTGAATGGTTATGTTTGAAACAAGTGCAGGCATTAATGACTTCCTTGTGCGTCTATTTGCTAACCTAGTTCAGACATCTGAATCTGAGGCAAGCCTCAAAGTATTGATGATTCATTGCAACTTTTAACACGTGTGGGAATATAATTTTCTTCATTTCGGAGAATTTTTACAGTTTCCTAATTGTGTTGGAGCAGATTTTGAAGAATTCTGTCTTATTTTCATGATCAGCCCTTAATTTCAGTAAACTTGTGGGTTTTTTCATAGGTGTTTAATGCTGGTGGACAATTATTCTTTATGTAATGGATTTCGTTTGCTAAATGCGACGTTTGAAATTGAAAAATTTGTTAAAGTTGACCATATTGCCCCATGGTATTCATATGCCACACCAAAACTCTTGGTTAATGTATGTGTACTGTAGGTTGTTGACCTCTGACTTAGTGATAATGACATGTGCCACGAAACTAGAGGGCTGCTGGTACAAATTTTACCCCATCTTTATGTAATGAAATATGAAATAATTGAATTGTTTATCCTAACATTTTTATAGTGCTCAACGGCTATTGCTCTGGTGCTCTGAACATATAGGCCTACTGTTGCCAATTTTTTCACAATATAGCTTTAATTTGTAATCTAATTTTGTTAAATGGAAAAAATAAAGATAAAGAACAGGGGAGATTAAAGCTATATAAAGTTTGTGAAATAATCTTGAAGGCTATTTACTGGTAATTGTGAAATATTGCCTCACCTATTTCATGGGTATATTATGTGCATCACTGTACTGTAAAAACTAAATGCAGCTATAGCTTGGTGTTTTGTAGGTACAGCATTATTTAAGAGGGCACGTAAAATAATATTCAAATTCAGTATTTCTATCTTACTTACAGAGCTGAAAAATCGGAAGTCCTAAATGAGGAAGAACAGAATTTAGAGAGACGCGTTGAATTGTTGAAAAATGTCTGCCAGAATTTTCACAAGAAAATTGCTGCTTTCCTCAAAAGTCATGGAATGAGCACTGATGTTGAAAAGCGACTGGTAGGCAGTCTTTGAATGGTTTTTATGGTGGAAAAATTAGAATAATTTATTAATGTGAACAGCTGCAGTGTCGTTCAAATGATTTTCCTGAAATTCTAAATTAGATATTTATATTCTGGAAGCAATTGTATTTTCAGCCACAGCTAATGAAACGGTGTATTTGTTTAATGAGCTCTAGATTATAATCTCATGATAATGATTGTTCATGATTTAATGATAATAATTTGAGTTTGTTTGAAATGATTTACCGTTTATCTGTTGAGCTGCATTTCAGCTTTTGTAATCATGCCGTGAATGCTTCCTTGAAAATTGTAAAAATAGTAGTTTGCCTTTGCAGAAAAAGTTGCCAGAATCTGGTTTGTCCCACTGTCTCATAGAAGCATCTGTGCAGTTTGGACAGGATACAGGATCAGGGTACGAATAGGCAATGCTACCAGTTAGTTGCTTTGTGTATTGCATCCGTGTTGCTGGTGTTTGTTATCATGGAAATTAGGGTGCATTATAGAATAGAAAAGTGAATTCTCTGTCTCTGTGCTGTTACAATTGTTGGGCATGTGATCTCAACTGAATGTAAAACTGGATGGTAGCTCTTTGTAAACAGACTTACCCAGTATTCAAGTGATGATAGCTGAAGCCTACTTTTCCCAGGGCTTGACTGAGTTGCTGCTTTTTCAAGCATTTCAGCCATTGTCACTTATTAGCAGGGATCTTTGGTGCAGTGGGGTTTAGTGGTTTAGTGTCTAAATTGGGTTGGAACAAAGATGTATTCATGTGAGTAAGAAACTGAAGTATGCCATCCACTGTTTATGCCTGTACTTAAGAGTTTCTTGAGCTCTACAATACAGGATTTCTTTCTCTTGTTAGATGTTTTGTGGCTCTCATTTCATGCCAACTGAGAAAATTAAGCTAAGACTTATGGTAATGACAGACTGGCATTATCACATGGCTATACTGGTTAGCATTGAATAAAGGTGAAGGTGGGAGAAAGACTTATGATTGGCCAATAGTATTATAAACATGTTAATTATATTTATCAGCAATGTGTACACAAAACTATTGTTTATTCCAGTTGTTAGAGGAAGGATGCTGCTTTATGTTTTAGGATTTAGTTTGAATTTGATTGTTACAAGTGCTGAGTGGTTTGGAAGTTTCTTTGACTTTGGTACATTCTTTTTAATTGCTGAGTAAAGTGTAATGTATTTAATGATTGTTTAGGCAAGTCTTTCATATGTTGGGCGATACAGAAGGTGTTCTAGCTGGAATTGTTCTTGGAATGGAGACAGAGATTGAACAAAAGGTTATGGGACCTGTTCGTGAAATAGTAGAGGTCAGTGATTAAACAGCAAATAGAAAATTATTTGAATCGCATAATAAGCCTAATTGGTTTGCTGCTAGCTATTTGTTAGTCAGCAGTTATTGTTGATATCATGCATTTGTGTTGTTTATTGATGCCTCACTGGAGTTGTCATGGTTGATATGAATTATGTTTTGGCTGGTGAAAGAGTTAGTCTTCACATCCTTGGAGCTATTTACATGTGATTGCAAGCAGAATTAATATGTATTCTAAAGTTGAATATAATGGCATTCATTGTGACTGTGATTAGAAATTGTGAATTTAAATAGGGCATTACAAGGAGTAACTTTAAGCATGCTCGTCCTCAGTAATTCAAACATCATCGCTTATTGTTCTAAATATTTGCCTCTCATTCCTTCTGTCAGTTGCATTCTCTAGACCAATGTACCTTCATTTCAAAATTTAAATACCTTGCCAAAACTGATATCACTTACTTTACCTGTATCCTCTTGTCACTTTGGTTTGATCACTTGACTGCTTTGACTAACAGAGGCTAAGCATATGATGACTTAAGTATTAGCAAATTGTTACCATTTAATGTTTTATGTGCCCAGTTTAAACTGTCATACCTGTTATTTATAGCTGGATATGTTGATCACTAGATGTTTATTTATGTTCTTATATATTGACGATCTGATGGATTTGCAATATCCACTTGGCATTGATGAATTTTTTGCATTCTTTGTAAAAGGTTGATTACCCTTCAATAATGAAACTGAAGAAGCAACTGTCTTCTAGAGCTCTGGACTTGGATACAGCAAAATCACGGTTTAGAATCTAAAGATGCTAATTTTCAAATTACTAGTATTTTATATGGAGAGAGAGAGAGAGAGAGAGAGAGAGAGAGAGAGAGAGAGAGAGAGAGAGAGAGAGAGAGAGAGAGAGAGAGAGAGAGAGAGAGAGAGAGAGAGAGAGATTGTCTACTGACTAGAGATTTAAGTATTGAGTTATTTTTTACTTTACTGGTGTGTTACTGTTTGAACCATCAGTTTTAAAATTTGCTATATTTTGGTGATGTCAGAACCAGCATGCTAGATCTTGCCTGTCTGATTGGCATTTCATGTAATGTAATGTGACATTTGTATAGCGCCTCTTCTATTTCTACTCAGAGCTCCTAGCATTGGAGTAGGCTTTTTAAGTTTGAGCAGAGCGAGGAGTAAGTGATTATTCCCGAATGGATGGGTTTAAGGCATTCCATAGGGAGGGTCCAGTCACTGCAAAAGCCCGGCGCTGGGTAAGAACAGTCGTGATCTGGGGACATAAACATTCTTCTGATCAGTGGAACGGAGCAGGCGATTGATTTGAAAAGCTCAGTAATGTAAGATGGTGCCTGACCTTTTGTTTGAATTTAATGCGGTCAGAAATTGGAAGCCAGTGGAGGGTGTTAAGATAAAGTCTGAGATGCTAGAGTAGCCTTTAGCCACTGACGAGCCGCAGCATTTAGGACAGATTGCAGAGTGGAAAGTAAGCTTTTGGGCAGGCCAAGATAAAGAGAATTGCAATAGTCTAACCTACTAGCCACAAAAGCATGAACCAGAGATTTGGCTGCAGATAAAGAAAGCGAAGAACGAATAACCCTAATTTGCCTAAGTTGGTAAAAGGATCGAGGAGTTAGCAAAGTGCTCTTTGAAGGTCAAATTACTGTCAAAGTAAATACCAAGGTTTTTGATACAATTTGAGAAAGATAGATTAGGAAAGAGAGAGTTCAGTAAGTCATAATCAATTTTTGAATGCAGATGTTTAGTACCAAGCCAGATAAGTTGAGTTTTATCAGGGTTCAGTCGAAGTCTATTGGAAAACATCCAATCCCGAAGAGTTGGAATTACATTGTCTACAGATTGAGTGAGCTCAGTATAAGAAGAGTAAGGGCAATGCCAAATTTGAATGTCATCAGCATAGAGGTGCATCAAACGAGCTAATTAAAGAGCAAAGGTCAGCAGTATAGAGTATGTACAGCAGAGGACCAAGCATCGAACCTTGGGGAACACCAAAAGGAACATGAAACCAGTTTGAGCGGGAATGCTCCATAACAATCATTTGAGAACGTGCTGCTCATTTGTACTGCTGCTCATTTTAAAAGTGGCTGATTTGAAATCAGCTTTACTGCTTTGTGGGCATCTTATTAAATCTGTGGATTTTTGCGCATTAGTGTGTGTGTGCATGCGTGCGTGCGTGTGTGACTTCAGTACTGACAGCACCATTTAGATGACATCTGCATAGCACAATGAACTCATGAATAATTATAATCGATGAACTCATGAATAATTGAGTGATCTGCCAAAGCAAATTATGGCAGATTTATGAGTCCACTGATAATTTTTTTATAGAGTTTATTCAGTTTTAAAGTTTATTTGTTCTCTAATTGGTTATATCAGCTGGTTTAATGTTTAGTATGTATCTTTATGTATATATAACTATATAAGTGTGCTTGAACAGCCAACATTTTATATTTCTTGTATTGAATGCTGTTCCATCATATTAAACAAAACAGATTAAATCGTTTTGCTTTGTAAATAATAATCTTGAAAAATTTATAGCCTACCACTTTGGCACTTGAGTGGAAATGTTTGCCTTTCAGATTTACAACTAGAAACAAAACCGAAGTCCTCTTTTCCTTTTTTGTATAATGACTTACATTGAACTGATACACTTGAACAAGCTAATTAATTAGCAACTGCTTATGACAAATGACACCTCTGTATATAAGGCTACTAATAAATAGGACCATCACATCATTCATATCAATAAATGAAAATATGAGTGTCATATTGTACTGCCGCTTATTGAAGTAGTACCGTATTATAATAAAAGGCAGAATATATATACATACATACATACATACATACATACATACATACATGTATATATTTCAGTTATGCAACTATGCAAAAGCAGAGTCAGCCTGGTGTGCAGACAAAGTTAGAGGAAGCAAGAAATGAAATGGAAGAAGTAACTACTAAGGTGGAGCAGACTAAAGATCAGCTGGCGACAGAGATGTACAACTTTGTTAGCAAAGAGTCTGAGATCAGCCGATGTCTGCAAGAAGTAAGCGATTTTCACGCCTCCTCGCACTTGATGCTTTCAGTGCATTACATAACTATCCAAGTGTGCTGACTGTCATTTCGCACATGTATAGGACCTGAATTTTTATATAGTCTTGACTGCACATGCCCTGATTTGCCATGCTGTTGGGGATTCTATACTTGCATTTTAAATGTTTTTGATTAATATCACATCAGGATATTTATGTGATTAAATCTTATTTTTGTGATGTTTTGCAGTTAGCTCGAATACAAGCCCACTATCATCGTCAGTCGCTTGGAATTCTTGAAGGACTGATTCCTCAGATTCAAGAGAGCATTGGTACACAAGAATCTTGCTCATCAATAATAGGCACACAGACTGGTTGCACTTGATGTACCGTAGTGTATATTAGATTATCATGACGATTCTCGTGTGATTATGAATTAACCTTTCTTGATTTATGCACATCTATTGCCAGATGCAGAGTATGATTTCGTCTTGGAGTCATGTGTAATGTTATAAATAATAATAATATATACATACTCAGGTCTTGTGCCTCCTGTCTTACAATTATCATCAAAGCATTCCGATACAAATGACCTCATTATTGTAATGTAATGTAATGTTGGACTTGTATAGCACCTTTTCTGTTTCTACTCAGAGGTGCCTCTGGCTTTAGGATCGCTTGATAAGAAGAGAGACTTTAGTCTTCACAATGAACTGAGTGTAGAAGTAAGAGGCCAGCCGTTAGTAGATGGAGACAACCCGTTCCTGTGAGGGAGAGAGAGAGAGAGAGAGAGAGAGAGAGAGAGAGAGAGAGAGAGAGAGAGAGAGAGAGAGAGAGATGCTGAGTTAGAGCAGTATTTGATTTAGGACGTGAACTTCCCTATGATCAGTGGAGCAAAGTTAGTGATAAAAAGTTCGGTGATACAGGAGAGTGCCTGACCTTGAGGTACTGGTTTCTCAAGGAAGCTTTATGTCATACAAATTCAAAATAATCCATAAATACTGTTGTTTCAGACCTTTTGTCAGGTTTTTAGGTTGACCAGTCAGGCATGGTGGCAGCATATGTACTTGTTGTAATAAATTTATTTCTGCATGCAATGTTGATTTAAGTTGTACATCAATATTTGTTATTGTTTAAAGCCAGTGTTTGATGTTTGTTTTGACTAAATGTTCTTAACATTTGCATTTAAATGTTATGGCGGTAAATGTCTAGTTAAACTTATATGTGCTGCATGTGTATAAATGTGTTTTGTTATAGAATTTATCATCAAGAAACCCATATTTGGTCAGTCATTGCAGGACCATTTGGACAGTGACAATCGTGAAATTGCATACGTCTTAGAGGAGTGTATTTCTATTCTGCATGAATATGCTTTGGAGGAGGAGGTAAAACATTCACATATCATATTTATGCTGTTGTGGTTGCAACTCGTGGTTCTCAGTCAATGGAAATATATAAGTATAAAGGTAAAGGTTGCTCCACAGACTCGAAGTCCCTAGAAGAGATGGCGGGTTAATGTTTTAAAGTTTTTCATCAATGAGGCTTGTTACTAGCCTTTCCTTCCACTGAGAAAGTCCTGATACACTGTTCAGAACCAAGTCGACTGGATAGTGCCTGCGACAGAAACAGCCGAGAAGTTTCAGCAGCAGCCGTGGCTTCAGCTTTGGACCTCTTGACTGGCTGTGCTGTTCACACAGGACCACTTCATGAGCAATTTCTTCATATTAGTTTATTCTTTTTTCTTTTGGCTGGAGTTTTTGATGAGCGGACTACATTAAGCACCTGTGCTGCTTGAGGTGAAATTGAATTTTCTTGAAGTTTTAAGAAAAAAGATTCACATCTGTCATTATGGTCCAGACTTTATTATAATCCCAACACCACTCTTCACACCAATCTAGGCTTTAAAAAATCAGTCAAGTTTATTTTCTTGTGCAGAAGGCATTGCAGCAATAAAAATGCACAAGTTCGAGAAATCCTATTTCTCTAAATAAGGTATGTTGTTGAGCACTTTATAAATGGTATAAGAAGCAAATTTTTTTAAAATGTCTTAACCTTTAAACCGCCACATATTTTGGATCTCTATGCAATGGGAACTGAATATACTCAGTTCTGGTGGTTTAAGGGTTAAGATGCTTTAAGAATGTGAGTTTTTTGAATGTATGATGTGAAATGGCTATGGTAAAATGAGTGTCGATGGTGCTATAAATAGCATGCTTTTAAAAGCTCCTTCATTGCTTTCAAAGCATATAACTTATTGCTGTAGTGATGTGGCGCTATAAAAATTTTTTGACGACCTTTTTCTTTTTTGCTTGTCAGCACATCTTAAAATGAGCTACTGCCATTGTTAAAATGAGTATATAACTTATTGACAATAAAAGAGACAACCCTGTTTAGTGGCTATAGCACAAGAGAGTACTGCCATTGTTATGAGTATATTTTTAGATTAATTATATAAGATGCTGTATTTTTTGTATTTAGTATAATACTGTAAACTGGTAATTTAGCACTGCCTATGTTAGTTTACGACCAACAGTGTTTGATGAGTGCATTCAGTGCTATTTTGGGTGTTTCTGTTCCTATAATTTTATACTTATGCTACATTAAATGCTACATCTAGGTAAATGTGTTTTGAAAGTACTTCTATTGAAATGCATAAATTATGTTTGTAGAGAATTGCTTTTGTAGGGATTGTTTCGAATTGCTGGTTCAGCTGGAAAAATAAAAAAACTTAGGGATTGTTTCCTCATCATGCTGGTTTTCAGCTGGAAAAATTATATATATACTAGAAAAAACTTAGAGTGAGTTGAGTTTTGCTTATCCAGTTTCCTCATCATCCTTTGAAATTTGTTTTCATATTAAAATCAGCAGACCATTGTGTTTTTTTTATTTTATATTTTATATAGATTATATAATTGTATATATATATATATATATATATATATATATATATATATAATTGTTAATCTCTTTCTCTAAACCGTCTACCAATAGTCAGTCTAGCTTCATGAAAAATCTAAAAACAGCTGTTTCAAAGACAACACTATTGCATCTTTGGTTGAGAAAATGATTTCTTTTTCCTATTAGCTTCATGACAAATTAAAAACTAAAATTATTGGAGTTGAGAAAATGATTTCTTTTTCTATTGATACTAAAAACTGTTCTTTATAAGCCACCACTGTTTCTTCTCAATGCATTCTCAATGCATTTAATTGTCATATAAGGATCCTTCCATTTTTGATTGCCATTTCAGATAGGCCTAGAAGAGATTTGTTGCAGTTGAACTGTTGACCAAGGCCTATCATTAGAGGAGCCTGGTGTCTTTTTGAGAAAAGAATGAATGTTGACTTTTAACTTCTACATTATTCTTTGGCTTCTTGGGAAAGCAGAAGTGAAGAATTGACCCATGTTTTTGTCATGCTTTGCATTTCATCCATCTGATAACAGGTTGATAACCTGCTCATTGCATGCCTTTGACTGCTTGTTTGAGCAACTAAAGCGAACAATTCTATTGATTTCTGCAGGCTGCGTTCAATTCGCTTCATCGTCCTGTGTTTGTGAGTGAAGATGACCTCGATCTTCATGTTATTGCAAGTAAGTTTTAAACCAGGTTTGATTTGATGTTTTAATTATTTTGCTTCAAGCATTCTTTAGCCTCATAAACACTGACATAATGCATTATATGTTTTTTTAAATTGTGTAAAGGGAATTAACTAATATCATGCTCACTGTAGAACTGCTTTCTATGGCAGGCAATTGGACTAGTGGGCCAAATAGATTATAAAAGATGATTTTTTTGAAATTCCAGATGTAATTTAGTGCAGAGTTTTCAGGTTCAGGATGATCAATTGACTGATGTACTTATTATTAATTAAAAATTTGGCAGGGCATCAAATTGATTGACATAGACCTGCTGTGCTGATAAACAAGTAAAAATTATTATCATCTCCTGAAACAACAGAATGCATAAACTTCCAATTCAGTGTTTAGGCCTTACTCACAATAGAAAACTGAACACATCACAATAGATCAGAGTATTTATTGATAGTATAGTCAAGGCCTTAAGCTGGACCTAAATAATTGGCTCAAGCTGAATGAATCAAATGCAGCTTATCCGGCTTTACAGCTACTGACAGAATTGACCAGAATTACAACTACCACATTGAGTCACCCCAGTCAGATGCTCCAAGAAGGTCAACAGATAGGAATAATTGTTATTGACACAGTCTGTTGATAATGACTGAACGCATCAGTGCCATTTGCCAGTCATGGATTTTTCAACACACTGAACTGTATGAAATTTACTCTGGCCCAGATGCCTACCAATACACTGATGATTGCATCTGTGCCCTTGTTGCTACAGCTGATTGGAAGATTATGTTGCTCCAATATAATATTTGAATTCGATTGTGAAATGTTATATTCAGCATTTAGAAGAACTGATACTATTGCAAAACCTGTGATAATTCAAGCTGTTTGGCAACTCTGGCACTTGACTTGTAATCATATTAGCTGCAGCGCAGAGTTTAGGCTCTATGCATAACATTGCATATACCTTAATATTAATGATAATAATTATTATGATAATTTCTTATTAATAACAATGAAATTTTCAGTAATTTTTGTCTAATTGGTTTAAAAAACTGCACAGCAGCTTCAGATTTGACATGCTTCAAGTTATTAAGCACATCAGCCATAGAATAACGATTCTGGTAATTGTGATTCGAGTAATTTGCAAGAGTTGACAATTATTCAAATTTAGGTACAAAGAAACATGAGCTCTACTGGAAGTACAATGCAGTATCATGCTTTGACGTTTAGTATGCTGTCGGTTGGTCTTTTTCCAGGTGTTCTGAAATTATATCTTCGAGAGTTACCAGAACCATTGATGAGCTCAGACTTGTACAACGATTGGTTTCAAACACTTCAGAGGCTAGTCCCAGTCTTTTTATCTGGTATTTTAGTTAAGTTTCCTTTTAATTTGACTATTCTAAGATATTTGAAATATAATTGTTGGCCAGTGGCAAGATTGGCAAGAGATGACCATGCACAATACATTGTACAATTTGCCACAATGCTTTTTATCGGATTTGGAGTAACATGGTTAGACTTAGAACTTGCAATTGTTTTAGCATGATTTGTCTACTTCTGCTTTAATATCCTTTTAGATGCTAAAACTATGAAATCTGTGGATACGTTCACATCTAGTTGCATCAACATCTGAATAATCTGTGAAATGGTTGGCTTCATCTGTATAATTGTTTAAACTTCTGTTTTCCAGACCACCCGATCAGCGTCTTTCTTCTATTCGTGACGTTGTAAATCGCATGCCGAAAGCCAACTATGACAATCTTAGGTTTAACTTTCCATAAATTTCAATGAAACTCTTTCATACAAATGTTTAATATAATAGTAGTATTTGAATGTAATATTATATTTCATTTAACTTTATTAATTTGAATTGTTCTGTATTAATTTGAATTGTTCATTGAGTTTTGATTGAATGATTCCAAATTTTTGCAAAGTTTCTCTCTAAGATGTCTGCCAAGTTAGTTCATTAGTTTTTGATTGAATTTTGTAAAGTGATACTTTAGCAGTTTCTTAAACAGAATTTCTTAAGTGTAAAGTTAAATCTCTCGATCGAAAATGTACTCTGAAGTGAATAAGATGTCTGCCAGCAACATCTCGCTAGTCATTGGTCCAAATCTCCTCTGGGCTGATGGTGAAACAGGGTAATTAATTAATTTTAATTAATTTTTTGATTTGTCAGTTCTGGGTCATATAAACAGAATGAAATTATATGGATTTTTATAAGTGCAAACTGATAAATCTGGTATCAATGCTTAAAATGTACTGGCTGTAAAGTACTTCTTTTCTGCTTCTTTTAATAAACCATGTCTAAAATGCATAAATTAGTTCAACAAAGCATATTGGCGATGACTTTCCAAACCTGCAAATGGCACAAATCTGCCATTTTCGCCATGACACTAATTCACCACAAACAAGCTTGCATTGGCAACAGTGGACCTTTTCAAATAATTCCATCCAACTGGCATTAAACTTTTATTCAAAAAAAGCGCGCTGCAGATGAATGAAATTTGAAAGGCAGAAATTAATTAATTAAGAATTAATTTATTTTTTTAGATTATAAAACTCACATTCCTGCAATTACAATAGCTCAATTACAATTACCATTACACACAAGACAATTACAATTACAATTATTTGTAATTGAACTTTCTACAGATCAATTACAATTACAATTACATTGGCCAAATGTAATTAATTACAATTGAATAAAGATTATTAAAGATTATTATTAATAAATTACTGTGCTGCTATGTGAAAAGCCCTGCATATTATCTTATATCTTCTTTGTCTTATACAATTGTACAGGCCGAATATGCTGATGACAGGACTTCAGAGTAGCATAGTTGAAATCCTTGTAGCCAATGCAAACTACTTTTTTCCTGGAAGTGAGTTTATTTAAATGTAATCATTGATTTGAAATTAGTTCTCTAAGGACGCAATTTAGAAGAAATGTTATGAACAGATAAAAACAAATTAGCATTGATTACTTACATTTAATTACTGGAAGACTAAAATTGTTAATCGATAGCAGATTCAATAAGGCACCCTTTGTTCATATTCATGCCATAAACATTGTTAGCTTCAGCATTTCTTCTGTTCATGTCAGCACTCAGATGTTCAGGTCCCCATTCGAACAAATTTCTGTCTACAAATTTTAAGCATCCACCACCATTATTCATATTTACAAAACATCTGAAAATATATAGGCATTTCTTGTCAGGATAATAGTAGAATAGTAGAAGGTAAAAGAAGAGGCAGAATGTGCAAGTCGCCTTTGCCTGCACAACACAGCCACCACTCTGCAGACAAAACCCCTGCAGTTCTACGTAGGGTTGCCAGATCTCCCGTATTTCACGGGAGGCTCCCGTATTTCAGCTCCAGTCTCCCGCCTCCCGGACGGATGCCACGCGGGAGACTAAATCTCCCGTATTTGGCTAGGTCGATAGACTTCATTGAGACTCAGTTTAAAATCGAAGCAATACTACATTTTCTGGCATGATAAAACGTCAAATAAAAACCATTAGTACAGTTTAGTACAATATCAAACAAGATAATAGAGGCTCTGAGGCAGGCAGCAATGCCCCTCTGCTTCTTACTTACTTTAACTGCAGGAATAGGAACTTAGGACTCGTTGGGAGGTCTATGATAATAATATTATTAGGCAATAACTTGTTTGTAATATTAATTCACTACATGCAGATGATGCAGCGCATTGAACAGTGTTGTACACTGATTTTTTTCTAGTCTATATTTCCACTCTATAGCAGTGACGCAACCGAGGGGAGGGGTTTGGGGGTTAAACCCCTTGGCTGTCACAAAAAGATTTTTTCATTGTTTCACGCATTTTTATTCTCGGATTGCGGATTTGTGGATCAACCCCCTTCGTGGGGTTGCCGTAGTAAAACATTTCTTAACAACGGTACGATTTCAAGAAATTTAAGAAATAATGTAGTTAACTAAGGCGTTGACCTTTTTGCTTGCCAACACTAACGAAGAAAAAGAGGAAAGTAAGGTGTCAGTGTGAGCGGACGAACTTTTTTTGTTTGTCAAGACTTTTTCACAGTTTTTCTCAGTTGACCATGACCAAAACCAAAAAACCCCTTCCGTAAATCCTGACTACGCCACTGCTCTATAGTACTGTTGTGTAGTATAGCTCTAGCCATAATACTTAACGATGAACTGGACCGTGGAGTGGGCACATTGATCGCAGTAACAATCTCCCGTTTTTCGACTTTGGAAATCTGGCAACCCTAGTTCTAAGTGCCACACAGAAACCGGGCACCTAGGCAACAGCTGTTACTTAGTGGCTTAGGTGGTCATTGCTAGTATATGGTGAAGTCACAACCTTCCCCACCAACCCAAGGGCACGAAATATCAAGGGTCATCACGTCTCGGCAGCGCTACGGCCCTCGCTGGCTATGCGTAGAAGGAAGAGTTATGAAGCCTAGTCGGTGTGATCTGTGACATTTGCACATTTAGATAAAATTTTATTAATATTTTCGAAGAAGTCATAGCACACCTGATAATCATGCGTGGTGATCTAGTGTGCTGTGGCACACAGGTTGAGAAACAATGGTCTAAGGTTATGCTGCTTTTGGAATACCAGTTTAATTTCTATTTTAGCAGGCAATTACGCAGGACGACCACTGAAAGTTTTGCATTACAGATGAAAGCATATACCATGAGATTAAACTTTTAATTTATGTATTAATGGAGCTATTGACTTTTATTGTTCATGCCGATGTTTGTGAGCTACAGCTTCCATATTCAACTGAATGCATTTTTTTATGTTCCAGGTATTGATTTTTCCAGTGGTCGATCTCTCAATACTCCATCCAGTGCAGGTGCTCCTCCGTTTGATAGCGGCAGTGGAACGCAGTCGTCTTCTATTGCACTTGGAAGCATCACAGCCAACATTCTGCCAGGAACCACGCCGTCAGACAGCATGTAAGACACTGAAATGCGAGATCGTTAGCATATGGCAGTCATTCATTGGTCCTCGTTATTATCTTTGTTAATATAATATTCATCAATGTAAATCTGTAGAGAGTTCATATTGTCTTTTTATTGCATATTGTGAAACTTTTGACTGTTTGTAGATGATTTGTAAGACTCGTGATACTAATCATCCGTGGAAAAGAAATATGTTCTGTTGATTTGCACTGTTTGCGTATGCATATGTCTGTGAAACAATGTGTCGTATGTATTTGTGGGTCAGGAATTGTAATGTATTTGTTGTTTTTAGATGTGACTTTAAATGGCATAACAAACTTTTAGGATTTTTCTTAAAATTTGTTTTAAACAATATATATATATATATATATATATATATATATATATATATATATATATATATATATATATATGTATATATATATATAATATGATCCAGTTTTAAGGCTTTGTACTTTGTTCTTACAGTTCTCCTACTAATGCAAGTCCCGGAACTCTCAAGAGGGACAAAGCACCCAAAAAGCCTCCTGCCCCCCTTCCTCCAAGTGATAGGCAGCAGTCATCTGCAGAGAGTGTACCGACACATCAAAGTTTTGGAAAGTCTTTGTCTTCAGGATTAGGACATACCAGTGGAGGCGGTGGAAGCACCAGCTTACGTTTGTCGGTGCCAGAGTCGGGAGAAGTGACGAGTCCTGCTGCTGGTCCTGGCCTACGGCACGAAAGGCCAAGGCAGCCACCTCCTGAGCGGCCTCAGCTGCCTCCACCTGAGAAACCTACGTCTTCAGACAAGCCTCCTTTGATAAAGGACAAACCTGGCACACGTGCAACAGTACTTCTAGCCCCGCTACCACAAGAAAAGCCAGCCGTGACTGCCAAACCAGTTCTTACTGATTCAGACAAGTGCAATGCGGGAATTTATCCTAACCTGTCGTACATAGAAAAAGAATATGCTGCGCAACAAGCACCTGCTTCGCATCAGACACATGTTCGTCAGTCGAGTTACAGTGGTGTTGGTGGAAGTAGACCGCCACGGCCCAAACCTCCCTCACCACCTCCAGGACGACCTTAGCAGCAACTTGTTATGAAGTCAACTCAGTAATCTCTCGCTTTTCCTCAGTCTATCAGCGATTATGCATCCAAGATTTGTTAGAATCGATCCATTTTACACGTTTTTTGTAAGGGAAATATTGCTGCAATGTTTAAAATTTAACTTTTACTTGAACTGTTTTTATTTAACTTGCAGTATGCAAAGCAATGTTTACTGATAATTTTGTATTTGCATTAATTAATTATTATTGGTTACTAGAAACTGTTCTTGTAAAAACATCAAGTGTCTGTGAAGACTAGACTTGCTTGAAAACCTTCAAAGTAAAAATTAGATGTTCTTTTCTTAAGACACATTTCTTCAGATTTTTATTGATGATTACAGGGTATGCAAAAGTCAGTGATAGAGTGCACAACTTATTAAATGGCGCCCCATTGATTCAGTCACTGTAAAAAAAATGTGCGTCCCCGTGTCTATGCTGGTCGGATTAATTTTTGCTCTTTAAACTACTTTACTGGAATTATAATTAAGTATTTGCAGTTTTATAATCTTATCTGAATGGAAAAATTACAGAAATTGAAAATATTGAATTTGATTACTATTTGAAAAGAGCATATTTGAAATCACACTGATTGTGCTGCAAAAACAATTTGTACCGATACTTGATACGTAATAGTGCAATGCTTCACCCAGTGTAGTGAGGGTTGTCTGTCGATCTGCACTTCATGCTGGCAAAATATGATAAATTGCAGCCTGAAATGAGCAGGATTTTTTGAATGTTTATTTTGTGATGAAAGTGTTTTAATAAAGACTTGATCTAGTTGCCTTAATACTGTGTCAAATTATATTATGAGAGTGACTTGTGTTTTCAAGCTGCATAGTACAGGTATTTGCTTTCATATTCATAATCTCTTGTATTTCATGGAAGCATTTTGTTAAGTATAGTTGTTTCTCTAGATCCCGATCTCCTAGTAATTCATTAGTTAGTTTTATCCTCCAAGAAATTTACACATTCACGGTGCTTATATTTAAAATTTTAAACGCAGAAGAAATGCTCGAGTCAAAGTGGTTAAATTTATTTCTTGTCAGTCTTATACATAAACCGTGGCATTGTAATTTGTGAAATAAAGTTTATTCCAAGGCAGTTGATTTAATGTTGGTAATTCTCATTTGAGGGATATTATTTTGCATTTATAGATTTTAGAGGCATATATGCAAAGTGTATGGCAGCGGTGTACTGGCATGTTGTTGACATTATTTTTTCTTCAACTTTTAGATGTGAAATTTTGTAGACACTGGATAGGATATAATTTTGTTTTGTTTCTAGCTGATAATAATGGAGGAATAAAGCATCGCATGCAATAATTTTGAACATTGCTTTGAGAGAATCCAGCGTTCAGGAAAATGCTAACATCATGGTCTCTGCGTGTTTAATAAACTATACTGATACAAATTTAAATAAGTTTGCATTTTAATGTTTCTTTCATTCCAATTTGTTGATCGCAACATCTGCAAAGGGTTATCAAACAGGAGTCATTCCCATTTTGTAGTCATTGAGCAAATGTTTTAGAAGCCATGATATAGTAGAGATATGTTAAATATACCGGCTTCAACCTCTTCCTGTTTGTTTGATGATAGAAAGGATGTACTATGCATAATTACAGTTCCTGAGTCATCCAGTGACTGTGTTCTTTCTGCATTTCTAAAATTCGAGGCGTCTGTTGTGCCCCAAATTCTAATTTACTGTTTGTTTTTGAATTACAGTAGCATGCTTTTTACAAAGTCCCTTGATACTGTTGCATTTATGTAAAAGAATTTATAGCGTGCAGCCTCTGTCAATATGATGTATTAAACTCCAATTATCTTTTTCTGTTGTCGTATTAATAGCACACTGTTAACAAATCTCTGAATGTTCTCTTAATTGGATTTATCTATACTCTAATTAAAAATAACCAATGAGGAAGTACTATCTAGAAATGTTCGTAATAATGATAATAATAAAAATAATAATAAAAGCCTTTGGTGTAAAAATAAAATTGCTAAAAACCATAAAAAGCAACAATTGTAATTTTTCGGACATCTACGGTAATTAGGAAGGATGGATTGGAAAATCTAGTCATAACAGGAAAAATAGATGAGAAAAGAGCAAGAAGAAGACAAAGAATAGAGTATACAGACAGCCTAAGAGAAGCGACAAGAACTACAGACAACATTGAACTGATAAGGAAAACCAGAAACAGAGAAGAGTGGAAATCCATGGTCGCCAACATGGCAATGCATGGCACTTGAAGAAGAAGATACTCTAATTGTTTTTCATTTTTAAAAAGTGTGTACAGCCTCTGTCAATACTATGTAGTAACTCCTATAATTGTTAACTCATCTTAATGCTGTACAGTTTAAACACTCTTTGATCATATTTGGATTTGACTAATGTGATTGCCTTTTCGTAAAACGTGTAAAAAAGGCCTAATCCAGTCGTTTGAATGATGATTGAATGTGTGCTGTAGTTACAGATAAGGGTTTTGAGAGTAACTGGATTTTGGACATGTACACCTGAGCATTCTCTTTTCCTTACTTTTCCCCTTGGATTGCTATACTCTGTTATATTTTATGCTAGATAGTAATGAAAATAATTAAAAGTAATATGTTGAATGTTCAGAGCCATTGCATCTATTCATATTTTGGGCCAAGCAGTGAATTTGACTTCAAATTCAGAACAAAATAATGAGCTTGTGAATTGCTTTGGAAAAGTTCAAACGGATTTAGAACTTGAAGATTTTCTTGCAACGCTGTGATTATATTTACTATTCTTATTTGGCTTAACATAATTTGTCATAATTTTTCAGCAGAAACAGTATTAAACAAAGCTGTAGTACCTAGTAGAATGGCAGATAATTAGTGCAAGTGATTTTGCTTTAGTGTGATAAGCAGGGACGTAGCTAGGCATGGGTTTGGCCCGTTTGGGGGCTCAAGGCCCCCAGCCTGAAGTTAGCCCCCCCCCCCAATGAATTCAAGCCCAAATGGCATTGTGGGCTCAAAAGGAAGGGAGTGGAGTGAATCTTGGGCTTCAGCCCCCAAACCTAAAATCCTGGCTACATCCCTGGTGATAAGTACTTTGACCTGGTTAAATTACATTAGGGAATAGAGTAAGCTTCATTGCAGACGATTGGTTCGTAAATACTCTGTTTATTTTATTACCCATAAGTTTTTGTGCAAAACGATGTTTTAATATTGATTGGTATAATGGTTACCAAGCCATATAAGAATTTTACATTTGTAAACCAGAGCCAGTGGTATTTATAGGAAATGGAAGCGAAATCGAATGTAACTTTGCACCTGCTTATACAGTTAATTATTGAATTATTATCTGTTTGTATTTCCGGATGCTGACATCACAGAATTGATTATGAATAAACAGATGCTCCTGTCTGGTGATTTATGACCGTTTGATTTTTACTAGTTGATGATGATGATAATAAGTAACTAATTCATTATGTTGGTAGTGCAAAAGCGTGCATGGGATTTTTGGGTTGGGGACAGAGTTTATTGGCCATTTGTATGATCAGACGAGGAGAAAATTATCAACCAGGATGTAGCTCAACAGACCCGTAGCTAGGGGCGGGGGAGGGCCAGCTGCTCCGGGCGCCGTCATGGGGGAGAGGGGCGCCAGAAACATGGTTGATTTTATTAACGACAGCAATGCCAGTAGGACAAGGGAAAAGGTCATTCTGCATACTACCTTCATTTTTTCACCACCTTCCTCTTGCAACGTCGTGAAAAGTCTTATAAGCAAAAGGTCATCGCCGGTTTTTAGACTTTTAGGGGTAAAAAATCTATACCTTAATTGCCCTGGGCGCCGAATACTCTAGCTACGGCTTTGTAGCTCAATTTCCATTGCCTCAATTTTGAGTTGACAACTGTTAACAGTTAACCTGTCGACACCTCGGTCTTCATTCTTGGACTTTAGCCACTCTGATTGCTGCAATGATTGATTTAGGCTAAGGGACTGTCCATTAATTGAGTCAACAATTTTTTGACAGTTTTTATCCCTCCCCTTATCAACAACTGTCAGGTTTTCGGTGATCCCCAAAATTTATGTCAAAAACAAGGAGTCGCCCATTAATTATGTCAAAAAATTAGGCAATTTTAGACCCCCCTTGTAAACAACTATCGCATTTTCATATGAATTTCAGCGCAGGTCCAGCGTTTTCTAGGCATTGTACCTCTGTAAGCTCTGTTGCTGCCCACTCCAAATTCTCTCTGGTTGATATACTTCTGCAATAATCTTACTGTAGTTGTGCTTTCTGCACTTGATGCCGCGATGCGTTTTGTCCGTTGCTGTGCTGCAGTAACCTTTAGAGTTTAGACGATCGACTGATAATCCCATGCGTATATATCAGTGGCGTAGCCAGGGTTCCGGAATAGTTGTCTTCCATTTTGAAAATGTTGACGACTTGTGGGAGAGCGGCCGCTGCATTAGGTAATTTCTTGAAAAGTTTTGAAATCTATTTCTATAAAGTAGCTATTGTTTAGGGATGCGTAAGGCTCGTCAATTGTAAGAATGCTGTATAAATGAAATTGTTCGATGGTCTCGATCTGTCTGTGAGTAGCGTTGCCAGACATCCGGCAAAAGAAGGACATGCCTTCTTTTGACTCAGTATCACTTGATCCTGGTTTCGCTCCAATGGCTTTAATAAATCTATGCTTCGCCCAGAGCTATATATCTATGTACGCTCGGAGCGTTATGATTGGTTGACCTATATAGCGTAACGCTGTTTGGATGTAGCGGTAAATTGACTTACGATCTGTTTTAATATTATCTTAAAATATTTTAAAGTAAGTAAAATCTCGTGAATTACTGTATAGCGCTTTCAAAAGCAGCACCGCAGTGTCTCCTGATTCCTGTGCGCTTAATCTTAGTATGAAGTAGCTATAGCCAAAGGTGGGGTCATTCGTGCAGGGTCATTTAACCCTCAACAGCACACCTGAGGGTCCATTGGACCCCTTGTCAACTTTATTTTTGTATAACCTCAGTGCTGAAAATAACTGTGTGATACGCTTTGAGGACATTGTGACCTACCATCTCACAAATCAGTACGTATTATAACTTTAATTGGCGGCCAACTGATCACTGAGAAATTTTATAAAATGTCCGTGGGGTCCAATGTACCCCAGCGAAATTATTTGAGTGAGTCTCCATTTTATTCATATTTAATTAAATTGATCCCAAATCTTACATGTTTTTGAATATTGGAACTTGCTTACTTGTGTTCTGTAACATCCGACATAAATATTCTTCACTACAACGAGTTCAAGAGTGGAACTGATAGCATCCATGGACAAACTAGTTGGCACATTTAGTTATAAACGAAAGACAGACAGCTGACTGATGACCGTTTTCTTCATCATGATTGATGTGGCTGATGTTGGAGCACTAGTAATCTGGTTGTACAACAACTCTGACATTAACTCAGCTTGAGGTCATCGCAAATTCCTCATGAGCCTGGAATACAAAGTTAGTCGCAGAGCACATTCACCTGCACTTGCAGAATCCAAGAGCGGTTCAAAGCATGCAAGGCGAGCATTGGCAACTTTAGGACCTGAACTCCTGAAGGCACAACAAACTGACCAACCAAAGACAAACAGACACTAAACAATGATGTGAGCTGTGCCCAAGAAATTCAGATCGCAAAGTCAGACAGTAATGCAGTAAATGTGGATGAAAAGCGTGAAATGAACATGCATATCTAAGCTGCGAAGACTGCGAACTTCAGTCGTGACTGGCATAGCAGTTTTGGAATTTTATTGCACTCAAGATACGAGACTTATAAAACTCAAGTAATGTTAATTTGTGTCTACTATGCATAAAAACACAAAACATTATTTTCTGTTTCATAATTAATGCGATATGTACACATTCTTGTCAAACTTAGAACGGGGTCCAATGGACCCCACGTGTGCTAATTCATAATTATTTTCACGTGTGCTGTTGAGGGTTAATCCAAAGGGTCTTTGTGGTTGGGACGTTACAGCTATCTATAGAGGAAATGATTTTTTGAAGAGAAATGCTTTGAGTTTAGAAAGAAAAACGTGATAACATGTTGCAAAGCGGGAAAGAAAATTACGACTGAGAATGTGTTATTTGACCAAGATGTAGACAGCAGAGGGATGCTGTTTTGAGTTCCAAAGTTATTTTGCATCTTATGAAAAAGCACAGTTGGAATTTTGAGAGATGATTAATTCAGAGGACGAAGGGGAGTGACATGAGAGTAGGATCGAATAGATCGAGGATGTTGTGGGGATTATCAGATTTTATAGGTAAACTGGTTCTGATGTATGAAGTGAGTTATAGGTCATCGATATTATTTTATATTTAATGTGTTCTGCTATTTTCAACCAGTCAGTATAGATATTTGGGTAATGGTGTAATATGGCAGAATTATGGTGATTTGGTAACTGCACGAGCTAAAGCATTTTGAATCAATTGGCGTTTAGATATGGAAGCTTTTGAAAGATTGTGAAATAGCGAGTTGCAGTGGTCTAACCTAGACACTACTTTAGTAGACGTGACATCTGCATATGATCTAATCCAGTGGTTCCCAAACTTTTTCGATCTGCACCTGCCTTGACAAATCCAAATTTTCACAAGCCCTCCCCCTCCCCATGTCAAACTTGAACAAATGCACTTTGCAAAAACTTTTTGGGTATTGGTTACAAAAGGCCCAAAATTATTGACAAGCAAAAAAAGAAAATAGCACTTTGTGGGTAATAATTGGTACCAAAAGTCATGTTAAACAATAATGGAAAATTATGATTTATTTGTAATAATTCATGACTCACGAGGGAGCCAATGCTCACACTTTGGAAGCCAATGATCTAATTGTCCATTTTATTTGCAGCATATTTTCTAATATTTTCTACGTTCCCCACCTACATACTATCTACTGTTGAAACGATAGCCCTGGATATCAGCCATGAACAAGTATGGACACAATTTCAATAATTCCACTTATCCTTGGAAAAATTAACTTGTTTTATATTATTTATATATATATATATATATATATGACTCAAACTGTGTGCGCGGCCACTAATGCTCACACTTATCAGGTGTGTGCCGTGGGATTTGTTGGAAATTTTATTAAATTTAAAATGTCAATGTTTTAAATATCTCAGATCAATGTCCATTTTCTTGTATTCTGATGAAATCTAGAGTCTTGATAATTCACCCCTGGGACCTTGCCTTGGAGGACGGGAAGCATTTTCTAATCATTTTACAACCTCTGCCCGGTGTCTGGTTTGTGGCACCTAAGGGGTGTTATCTGCAGAGCTACTGTTGCCGGCAGAAACTTGCATCTGTTCTCTCTGAACCAAGCTAATCAAGCTGTGAACTTCTGGACCACTTAAATTTGACTTCTTTCAAAGCTCTGTGAGGCAATGGATTCGAATAAGTACCCATAGAAGCCTAGGTAGAGCACCTGGAAGTGGAAGGTCAACTGCAGGCAACCAACAAAATCGGTCTAAGTTGGTCATTCCATCTAAACCGCTTCAGCGGTTTTGGCGTATTTTGAATTTTAGATTATTTTCAACTTGCAATTGTTCGAAACTTTGAAGGCTAAAAAGATGAGGTATACACCAATTTTTTATTTTTTCAAACGATCCGTGCAAAATTTTTATAAAATTGTGATATACCATCCTCCAAAAAATTTTTGGGTTCCAAGCTATAAACGGTTGATGGTAGTCTATCTTAAATCTTTGGTTATTGTATATAATTGGAACAAAATTAATCAAACATTTTGAAAATCGGACTGTATTTGGTTGATATATGTCACCCTCTGTATGAAATTATGCTCATTGATGGCCTAAGTTATCAAATTCTTAAATTCTAAATGTTTTAACTATTGATTTAATAATATAGAAAAGGCAAAAAGTTGGATGATAATATACAAATGTTTTTATTGATTTAATAATATAGAAAACAATTGGATACAATGCAGTTGAGAACTATTTTTATGATGGTTACTCTGAAGAAGTTGACATCAACTGTTTTGGTTCTCATTGCATTTCTAATCCTGTGGAGGATTTACAAGCTTTATCCAGCATCGTCCTCTCATGATGAGTTGTATGCCTTCTTTCATCAGAAGAACTGCATTGGAAATGTGTGTGAAAATGTTGGTGTAGCGGCACCTGCCCGTGGCGGTGAAGGTCTAGTTGCAGGTAATGGAAGTTTCTTTTTGAATGGAAAACCATTTCGAATTCTGAGTGGTTCGTTCCATTATTTCCGCACTCATCCGCAGCAATGGTCAGATCGACTGTGGAAGATGAGGGCTGCTGGACTCAACACAGTGACCATCTATGTTCCATGGAATTTGCATGAGAGGATCCCTGGAAATTATGAATTCACAGGCTTCTTCAATCTTCTGAATTTTATTGAGTTGGTTCATGAGGTGGAATTGCTTTTAATAGTTAGGCCAGGGCCATATATATGTGCAGAATGGGAGTTTGGAGGACTGCCTTCATGGCTGTTGCGTGATCCTTATATGTCTGTTAGAACATCTAAATCTCAACCATATCTGAAACGTGTAAAGGCTTATTTTGATAGGTTGTTGCCACTGCTAGCTAAGTATACATATAAAAATTTAGGTCCAATTGTGGCATTTCAAATTGAGAATGAATTTGGGAGCTATGGTCATGATCTTAAGTATATGCAATTTCTTAAGACTCTTTATGAGCGGCATGGGTTGAATGAGCTCTACTTTACATCTGATGGTGGTGGTTATTTGTCAAACGGATCCATTCCAGGTGTTTTGGCAGCAGTAAATTTCAATTTCAATCCATTGCAGTCACTGACAGACCTGAAAAACTTTCAACCAGACAAACCACTGATGGTGGCTGAATTCTGGCCGGGGTGGTTTGATCATTGGGGCAAAATCCATCATAGGATGCATGTAAACGATTTCACCCAGAAGGTTGATACTATACTTTCAAAAAATGCTTCAATAAACTTCTACATGTTTGTGGGTGGAACTAATTTTGGTTTCTGGAATGGTGCAAACAGTGGAGCCCTCAGAAACCTTGCAACTGTGACCAGCTATGACTATGATGCTCCGATTTCTGAGCACGGTGACATCCATCCAAAAAAATATGAGGCACTTAGAAAATTGCTGTTGAAACATCATTTGATTTCATTGCCCTTGCCACCAGTTCCTCGAAATTCTCCGAAGGTTGCACTTGGAAAGTTCTTCATTAAAGAAACAATGGATTTCGAAGATTTGATATGGCTGTTGCCAAACCAACCAATTATATTAGAAAAGCCTACGTTTATGGAATATCTAGGCATCAATGAAAGAGGTGGACAGAGCTTTGGATGGATTCTATATCGCAGTACATTTAAGTTTGGTAGGTCACTGAAGTTGCTGGGGATGCTACAGGATCGAGGACAGATTTTTGTAAATGGAAAACTTTTAAAGATTTTTCATAGTAACGAAAATGACGGTTCTTGATAAAGTTTTGCCATTTAATTTGTCGTTGAAAGAACAGAATGTCTTGGATGTTCTGGTGGAGAACATGGGTCGTGTTAACTATCAGACATTCAACAATGAAAGACGTGGATTTCAAGGCAAAATTGAGCTTGATGACAAAATATTATCACAGTGGCAGCATTATTCTCTTGATTTTTCTGATAACTTCATAATAGAAATCAGAAAATCTACATATTGGCAGTCCTTCAATATTAAACCAACACCAGCACTTTATCGTACCTATGTTACCATTAATAATGTTGAAGATACTTTTCTTGATATGAGACTATGGACAAAAGGAATTGTTCTTGTAAATGGGTTCAATGTTGGTCGATATTGGAGCATTGGTCCTCAACAGACTCTCTACATTCCTAAGCCTTTGCTCGTGCAAGGCAGAAATGAAATTATTGTTTTTGAATTGGAAAAACCTTCAGAAAAAGTTTCATTTATTTCATCACCAATTCTGGACTCTTTAGTTGAGAGCAATGAGTAAAATGTACAAATGCATTTATTGATTTTTGTTTTCTTCTTAGCTGTTATGAACACTGCAACAAGGGATAGTAAATAATAATTAAATTATAATATTGTTGTAAGAATGAGTTATGAGTACCTGATGATTATTAAATTCTGATAATTCTAGCGATGTGTTGAAATAGAATTTGGTTTTAACAGCAGCAGGGTTGTATGTTCAAGCATGACTGGAGTGACTTTTAAGCACCATGGTGGTTTACATTGCTTGTTTCCTTTGGCATTCTTAAACATACTAGTGAGGAGCAGGGACGTCATTTGTTTTTTTTCTGGTGTTATTTAGTATTTAGTTTTTTACATGTCCTAAACCTGATATGATGTGGAGTAGTCTAGTCTGAAAAGTAACTAACCGTTATAAACAGCTGACGAGCAAAAAAAAAAAAAAAAAAAAGCATTGAACATTTCAAAAGTGTTTTGGAAAAAAACAGTGAAATGACTTCTGGTGAGGACATGACATTTCAGGATCTTGTAACATGCAACACTGTAGTGATGTTAGCTTGGAGTTATGTTTATCTGCAGAAATGTTGATCTTGGTTAATTTTAACTTTGGTATAATTAAATGCTGTTTGGTAACAGATTTTGATTGTTGTGTGTTCGGTTTTGTATCTTTTGTATAATTTGTGTTTTAACTTTTTGTATAGGTTTTTCAGCTTTTATTTAAGTGTTTTTATTTGCTCTTAAATTATTGTTATTGTTGTTTAAAATTTAAGTGCAATCTGTGTTTTATAGTCATTTTTATCTATATTTCCATTTTTTTCTTGTGTTGTATCATATCATTATATGTATATAGCATAGTTATAATAATGCATTTGGCATCAAGTGATGGTTGCTTAAAGTCGAATTCATTAGTTATATTTTATAGATTTTTAAGCCAAAAATTTCATTGACAATTTCCATCATTCATCCTATGTTTTAGGAACATTATGGTATTAGTACCGCTGATGATCTCTCACTTTAATTGCCCAATTATTAAAATTTCTTTTTTTTCTACAGTAAATTGTTGTAAATTGTGTAACAGCATTTTATGCTGTTGAATCAGTCAAAATGATTACTGGTATTCTTTTGTATAAACTGTATCTAGAAGAATTCAGTGGCTAAATGAAGATGCAATGGCCTAAGTTTGGAGAATGGCCATAACTCACAAATAAACAATTAATTATATTAATGGACCTTATTATGGACTTGTCATCAGTTTTATTTTGTGTTCTTGCACTATATAATGATTCTCTTTTTTACGTTAAAGTATTCTCAATTCTTAATGTATACTTTCGATATGTCTTACCAAAATATTCTATTAATGCGAAATTCATAGCTTTAATACAGGGCCATCAAACTATGGGCCTGTGGGCCACTTCCAGTCCGCAAGGTCAGCTTATCCTAATAATCCTATAATCCTAATTATCACCTAAATTTCCTTGATAACATCAGGTGTGCTGTCACTAAAGGTCACCTTTTTTGATAGTCATTGGTACTGTGGTATTGGTGTGTGTGGGGGGGTGCTACTTTGTCCATGGCTAAAGTGGATTGCTAAACTTGTTTTGTTTCTTTTCCCCAGACTTTCCATTATGGCTTGCAAGTAATGAACAGTTTGGTTATGAGACCTGTGCTACTCCTTCTATCAGTTATTTTGCCCTGTGTCAAAAAAGTTTTGGTGTTTTAAATCTTACATAGGCTTACTTTAGTGTGCCTATATCAGTGGCATAGCCAGGATTTCCGGAAGGGGGTTTTGGGTTTTACCTTGACCGACCAACTTCGAAAAAATCTTGACAAGCAAGAAAAAAAGTTCATCCTCTTTCCTTCTATTTTCCTATTTTAGGTGCTGACAAGCAAAAAAAAGGTTGCCACCCTCTTGCACTGTTACATTCTAACATTCTATACCACTTTAAACTTTTGGGTCGGCAGCCAAGGGGGTTTTGACCACCAAAATCGCATCCCATAATAAAAAATGTATAGAAACTGATTTTTAAAAATTTCTTTTCGGCAGCCAAGGGGCATTCTAATCCCCAACCCCCCTTGGCTATGTAACTGGCCTATATTAATACTGTAGCATGTAATATATTTATGCTGCATTCACTTCATTTTAAAGCTACTTGTGATAATAAAAGGTTTTAAGCTGCTGAGTTTAATACAGTTAAGATTTTATGTTCTTTTTGGAGTACGAAAATACACTGTAAAATTTGCAAGAATTTTGTTTTTTCAACTGAAATCAAATATAAAATTGCAACTCACTCAAGAGAGACAACATTTCAATTTTCACTCTTTGTAATTACATGTCATATGAAATTACTCTTATTTACAATTACAAATAACAAATTATATGTTTCATTTATGTACAGTCAACGGATGGAAAGCCTGGTAGTACTGTGCAGCATGTGCTGCTAGTTACACTCAAAATAATTACATATTACACTTACATTACAGATTGTTATTACAAGTGTCACAAATTCAATGCAGTTACAAAATTAACAAGATATCAGAATCCTTTCTTGACAACATAGAAAAGCATTACTTTGCAATATAGCAATGAAATTGTTTTATTATCAAATGTCATTCAAGGTACTGGCAGATAGGTAAATACTTTACTGGAGTTGTATTTGGAAGCCCTAAAAACAGGAAAATTGGTTGAAGGAGTTTCAAGATAGAATATTTACCGGTTCTCAGTGCTGCAGAGTCAGTATAAAAAGAAGAGTCAGGGATTTTTAGCCTGACTGTATCCCTGGATAAAAATTCTGCCCTGTATCAAGAATGCAGAATAGAGAACTGTGATAAAGACGATAGCTGCTTTACACAAGGGACCATCCATATATTACATTTGCATTGGGGTAATTGTATTTTGGAGATTTTGCTACGGGGATGGGGAGCGGTCTCAAGTGAATGCGTATGTACCGGGTATGCAAAAATTTTTATATAGCCGCCTATGTATCAATTTTAAAACCAACCCCTCAAGCAGTAGACTGTTTGAAATTACACACATTAGATTTGAACAATTACTTCTCACAGGCAGGCAATGGGTCATGACAATTGTTCACACACTTGCACTCATTAAAACACTTCTTGCTTTTCTTAGCTGTGACAACTTTAATCCACCATACACTTTGTGGCTATGACTAAAAATTAATTTTTCAAACAGGGTGAAGGGAGAATCTAATTTGTACTTATGCATAGGGGTTCCAAAAATGTATGGGGTGCAACAGGGAGGAAGGGAGGTCTGAAAATATGACTCTGAGTACATAATATATGGATGGCTCTAATTGTACGACAGTATATAGGTTAGAGATTCTAGTGTATTTGTTTTGGAGTACGACCCTTTAAAAGTTCAGTTTGCTGCAGTGTGTTGCACTGAAAATGAAAATTGGCAATCTTATTAAAACATGAAGAATAAGGAAAGTAAGTTGAAGTTCCTTCCTTTCTGTTGTGATCACACAACACACAGACAACCTTCATACAAATTGTGTCATAATGAACTAAAACCTGCAGTACATTTGTTCATCAGCTGTTTTACAAGATTTAAATTTGTTGATTTATGGAATGAGAGGATTCTCCAAATATCATGAATTTTCATAAGACGTGCACGAACAAACACAAATACAGTGACAGCAGTCACTGTAGTAAGCTGTCCACAATGACCCATAAAAATATAACTAGGCAAAGGCAACCCGGAAAGTTAGAAGCCAAGTTTCGGGTGAATAATTTCGATGTTTGTTTATCTGCAGCATTTCGAAGTAGGACATCTGGTCGTGATCCAAATGTCGACGTGAAAACATTGGTTGCAAATACAGCAGCTATTTCTTGCTTTTTACGACTGTTTTCTTGTTTTCGTTCAAGATCGTTATGGCTTGCCTCTAGCTCGTGATAGGGTGGATCTAAAAGTGATGTTGATACCAAAATTCAGTTATTTAATAAATGCTCACTGTCAAATCGCTTTACTTTTATCAATTTTACAATTAATTTGTGCTAATGTCAGTACAACAGTAGCACTGGCTGAGAAAATTAAAGAGATTACCATCCCTGAGAATACATTTCTTTATTAAGTAAAATATTTTTAGTAGAAAGTAGAATTTTTGAATTGTAATAATCTTTGAATCACTTGCCTAATCGTGAGGCTTGCAACAATGGAGTTGTAAACTGTATTGAAGCAATCCGCCCTGGAACCAGACGAGACAAAGCCTGAACTTGCGCTATGTAAGTTGTCGCTTCCATCAGACCACCAATATTGATTGATTTTGACTCCTAAATGTAATCAGAAACAACTTCCTGCCTAGTTTGAAGCACAAATTTGACAAATACTAATACTGTGCATTTTTAAGTCCTCTGCATTGACAGCTTTATTTTTTTACTAAGCTTCTATAAAATACAACCAGTAGTGCAAACCTTTGGCAGAACTTTGGTTAGTGAAGAACCTTTGTCCATTTTGGAACCATGTGACTGGAGCAATAAGCCCCAGATAACTCTGTATCCAGTCAGAAGCATTTCAACGTCCGGAGCTTCCCAAGTTAGGCGAGCAGTTATGTTCGAGTTGCTGATGAGAAACGTATACTGCAGTCGACGTGGCTCTGCTGGGAGTCGAGTCGCTAAAGATTATTTATTATTATTATTATGAAGCTGCAGTTGCATATTAATGACAGTTCGAAATTAATAAACTTCATGCAAGGTTCCTAAGATTTTGATGTTGCCAGCTAGAATTTGGAGATTGTGCATAAATTCAATTGCTTTGGAAGTATTTAAGAGGAACCTAATCAAGTGGCAAAAATTCTGACATTTTAAAGGCTACCAACACAAAATTAACTCATGAATTTGTTGTGAATCTCTCATTTGTCAGCTTCCAGTACGACTAGCAAAATGTATGGCCTCTAGCTAATAAGTCCTGGGTCAGTAGAACCCTCGTCCATATTCATGAATTGATGACTGCTTTTGTTTAAATTCAGCAGCGGAAATTGAGATGGCATGATCACTGAGATACAGATTCCAGAAATCAATAAATCTTTTGTCTTCAATGTACTTCAAATACCAATTAAATAAAAGTCAATTAAAAAGAAACTGAAAATATCATAGTGTCTTAGACAGCTTTATGCTACTATAAGTGTTCCTTTCACATGTTTAAGAGATTAAGAGATTATTTTAATTTTATTAACCAGTATTTGGACAGTCAGGCTTTGCTTTTCCAACAACATGGACATGGTTACAGGACGGAATTGATAAAGTTGTGTTAGATGCTACGCCTGATATTCCTCTTCCATTTATCGGCTCCACGCGAATTTGATATCGACAGTCAAATCGCAGATCAGTCAGAATCAAAAAGTTCTCCTAAGTGATTGCAAATTACAAAATATATAAAATTATAGGAATTAACTTGTCATGTAAATCAAGAACAATGTTTTGTTCTCAAGCTGAACCTTCAACCTTTCATATGATTTTCAAGCAGAAATCACATTTTATTTCAGGCAACTGAAAAATTACACACCAGAAGCAAATAAAATTATAACAGTCAGAACTCTAAAGACACCAGGACATACCTGAGTGGCAGATGACATCACCTTTGTCAGCCCACTATCAGCAGCAGTGTCAGCAATGCAGGCTTCTGGCGACCAGTGCACTATAATCTCAACGTCATCGGACTCATCATGAAAAGCTGTAATTTCAATAAATAACTGATTTTCAATTACAGTCATATAACTAGGAACCCATGAGTAAATGAGAAAGTGTAAACATGGTGTAAACAGCAATGTTAATTAATGTTGAATGTCAATGCAAAACCATAAGCAAGAAAAAGCACTTTGCTGAGATCTGTTAAAACATTACTGGATCACAGGCATTCAAGAGTTGCCTAATAATTACAACTAAGACGTCAGACCAAGAAACTACAACATAAGTACTTAAGAACTAAGAAATTCATTAATCTAGACAAAATCCACACTTGAGAATGACACAGAAAAATATTTGGTCTCCAACTCTCCATCTCACTCCGTCCCCATCAAATTTTCCCCATTCCCGCAATGTTCTAGTGAGTTACTTCATTCTGATTCCACAATAGCTTCATCAGATTTCCAAATCCCATGACCAGAGTTGTCTCTGCCATTGTTCAATTATTCAATATGCAGTATTTGGTCGATTTACTCACAACCCAAAATGATTGATCAACTGATTAATTTTTAAGGAACTTGTTTAATGCAAATAAACATACCTCGGATTCAAGCACATGGTTTATCGTTGTACATTACAGAATTTCTGCTTACTTGTATAATCACAGACATAAACAAGCACAAGCAAGCAAAACTAACTAAACTTATCTAGCACCATTTAGATAATACACTTGCACTGGGCATCAGTCAATAGTCACTCTAAGTAGAATTGTTATCCCCATTGTCAGATCTGCTGTCAGTTCTATTTTACATAAGAACATATAAAACAATACTAACAAGCTATAGTAGTTTCATATCCCACTCTAAATACCTGTGACCATGCATTGCTGTCGGGCAACAAAAACAACAGCACGACAAGTATGCAAATAAGTACCTTCCTCAGGAATGATCCAAGAGACATTTGCTTTTAGATCTCCATTGTGGTAATACGGTCGATCAACAGTCAATTCAAGCACAGACGGAGGTGTAGGGTACGGCTGAGGACTGCTGCCAGGTAACATATCTTCTATTTCGGCCACTTTTACAGCAATACACTCAATTTAATCCGGAGTAAATGATGCATACTTTTAAAAGCACTCGAGAGTCATTTCTGTTCATTAATGTAACATGTTCACGAGACGAAACATGTAAAAGTGCATTACAGAGCCTGGAAACTAAGGTTGCTTACAATGTTTTAAGCGTCATTTCATAAATTAATGCCACATACTCTCAAATTAGTTGTTCATAAAGTGCTATAACCACCTGACAAAGTGGAGAATAATGAAAAAAATACTCACATTCATCTATGGACTTTGGAAGAGGATACGTCGTAATTGAAATGCTTGCTCGTTCGCTTTTAAGCTTAGTATGTCTAAATTGGCAAATTGCCTGCAACTGCAGATTTATAGAAACATAACAGCAATGAATCACATCTCTATAAAAGCTAATTTTCTATACATTACATGTTTGATTATTTGCATAATTTGAAAGGCATGACATATAAGCTGAATGAACATTTTGAAAAAGCAAATAAACTAATTCAGTTGTACACAATTATGTCCAAAGCATACTTCTCAATGATATTTCAATTATGATCATATTTTAGCTAAATTAACTGACAAAAACAAGTTATCTATGTAGCAGCAGTAGAACCTTTATATGGCACAAATATGCACATTTTACAATTTAAATTTTATTTTGCAACTTTTATTTTATTTTGCAACACATTTTGCAACTTCCAAGCATCTTGGCTGCCAAGGGCCATTACCTGGATAAAGTACGCTGTTTCTGGCTCCAAATCTGGAATCTGATAAGTCAGTCGGTCTCCAGGGATGATCTGACGGAATTCCTTTGGTGTCGTGTGATGACCCGGTGAACTTTTCAGCTTCTTGCTCCAGTAGAGCTGAATATTTTATAAAATGAATGAAAATCTATCTCAGACAAAAGTATTTCTCTAGGGACTCAAAAAAACAAGCCTGAAAATCTGCAGTTGTAAGTGCCTCCAGAAAAAGAGGCAATAAATAATTCTTTAAGCATGTATTATTCCTTTCAGAGACAACATTTTCTAGGAAGAAAAGATACTTTCTGGGGTCTATTCTTTGTGCATGGGAAATTCAGGTTGTTGATGTGAAATACTAGTCTAACTCAAACATTCCTTTTATCTTTTAATCAGACTAATTATGTTTGAGCAGCAGAACAAAACTTTTTCTATATAGAAATATTGATGAGTGTGGCAATAGCTGTAAGAAAAATAGCCACGTGAACATCTACAATAATTTAAATAATTAAAGTGTGAAGAAACTAAAGAATACAATAAAAAGCATGTCCTAGTCCATGTCCATGAAATAAGAAAGAATGCCTAAACTGCTTAGGAAATTTAAGGCAAGTTATGCAGTAAAAATCCCAAAGTCACCACTTGGATCATTAAATACATGTTATTATTATTATTATTATTATTATTATTATTATTATTATTATTATTATTATTATTATTATTATTATTATTATTATTATTATTATCAGGACAATTTATATAGCGCTGTACGCATGGTTTAAAATCCAAAATCAAAAGCGCTTTGACACCGCTGACATGTCAATGAAGATTAGAAGGTTAGTGACATTATCAGAATACAAATTCTATCATTTTCATCAACTCTAAAATAATCTCACAAATAAAAGGTGTCCTATTTATCCATACATTCTGATTCTACCTTTATGAATCTTTTCATTTCAAAATACAGAATAGCCTGCATCCAGAGGTGTAGCAACAGGGGATATACCAGTATATATACCCCCAAAACAGTATACCAGTATATAGTATGTATATATATATATATATATATATATATATATATATATATATATATATATATAATAGAGTATATATACATATATGTAACATACATAATATATAATAATAATATACATTATATACATAATATATATATTACAATACATCTCCCAAAATTGATACCCCCCAAAGCAAATTCCTGGCTACGCTCCTATCTGCATCAATTCTCCTTCTTAGTTTAAAAATTCCTTTTCTGCTGTTTTGCTAAAATGATTTTCTCTGCTAATATTTGAACCAAAAGGAGCCATTTTCTTTCTCTATACCATGCATCTCACCTTGTATCTGGTGACTGGAAGATCAGATTTCTTTGGCGGGAGCCAATGCAAGGTAACGGAAACCTTACCGCCGGTTATAAGTGTATCCCCTTCAGTTAAGTTGGTTGGTGGACCTGGCTTCTTAGGCTCTACAAAATCATTACCGGTAACTGATGCATATAAAAAGTTAGAATATAAATTGCATCTCTTACTTTCTTGCCACTGTTCCTTTTTCTTGCAATTAATGTGGCATTCACAGTCTCAAAATCATAAAATCAAATACATTATATTCACAAAAATACTTTAAAGAGCAACTTAACATTTATCTATAATTCTATATGCCAGAAAGGGTTTGCTAGTTTGACCTCCATCTCCCAACTATTCGAGGATGAGCAAGTGAGGTTGTGGTTGCCAGATGTCCGGCAAAGGAGGTTTTTAAACTTCATGACCTTCGTTCTGGCAGGCACTGGTCTCAAAAGAAAAAAATGTACGGCTTTCTGCCAGTGGCGGCTCTAGGATTTGGCAAGTGGGGGGCCGTTGGGGTGGCAACATCTAATCATATGGGGCAGTGCTCGAATTGTGAGAAAATGAAAGGGGGTCATGGCGGTAACTTTAACCCCAGTAACCAGTAACCCCAGGTAACCCCAGTAACTTTTTTGCATTTCTCTAGGGAGGGTCTGCCATTTTAAGGGGGGCTGAACCCCCCCCCCCCAACCCCCCAGCAATTCGACACTTATTCGAGCTCTGATATGGGGCCAACCATCTGTTGTTTAATGTATGTAGCATTAAGGATAGGGTCCCAACAGGAGGGCCACTGGGGGGCCAGGCACTCAATAGGGGGCACGGCCCCCATATTCCCCCCGGTGGAGCCGCCACTGCTTTCTGCCTTCATTATCCACAGACTTGAATTTTTGCCTATTTGGCTGTGCAATTGTTAGTGCTGTTACGGTTAACCGAACCGAACCGAAACCGCGGTTTTTCGGTCAAAACCGAACCGAACCGAAACCGCGGTTTTGACCATGCAAATTGGACGGTTTTCTTCCGTTTTAACCCTAGGTTAGGGTTAACGCTAACCCTATGATCTCTTTTTTCAATGCATTAAATGCATTAAATGCATTTTGAATGCAGTTCAATCAATGCACAGCTTTTAAACGCTAAAATAACGAGTGTTGTTCTTCTGTCATGTCTATGCCTCTGTGATGAGTCAGAATCTGACGTCATTATTGAAAACAGTAAAAACAATTTTAAAATGGCTGCATTAGTAGTGTTGCACAGTGCCAGTTTAGTGTGGAATGCCAATTAGCTCCGGACACCTTCAAAATTGAGGTCACCCCACCCCAAATCCACAATCCTAGAAATATCTCTGAGGCTAACGGAGGCCCTGTTAGGTTCACTGCTTTTAAATCATGACAGTAAAATTAGCCTCCTTGGCAAGCCACTTTAAATCATGACGAGTTTAAAATTTTGTCACTTTTGGCATTTACATCAACAACGTGACGCGACCCGCATTTGTCAAAAATCGTAACGTCATTTTATTTTTTTTCTTATCGGAGTCCTCAAAAAAATATTTTTTCCTCGGAAAAACCCCATTTTCAAAAAAGAGGTCATTTTGTATTTTTTTTCTCAAAAAGGTCCAAAATTTTTTCCTCTGAAAACCCTGAAAGCAAAAAGAGGTATCCACAGAACTTGAATTAGGGTTTGGGTTAACCTAACGCTAACCTAGGGTTAAAAACCGGAACCGTGCAATTAAAAACCGAACGTAAAACCGCTGCTCGAGGTGAAACCGTAACAGCACTAGCAATTGTACGCTGTCATCGCAGCCTTTAAATTTTCATGCCTGTGTTGCTAATGGCGATGACCTGCGCTTTTAGTGAAATACAGTATAAAACGCAAAACATCACTGCATGCAGCCTTCCATTTGTCGCATCTGCGGTTTGTGATATTTGCAGTTTTTAAAAAGCCTTTTTCGAACACCGTGTGAACTTCTCGGCAGTGAAATGCCTGTCCGCCTTAAATCCCCTCATTTGAATATGCACGTGTGACGTGTCTGGTAGGCCATAACCCTAAGCGAGGTCGAAAGTTTTGGTTTCTAGCCTTCCAAACTCCACACCCAGGAGGTCGAAAACTTCAGGGCGAAAGTGGTCACGTCAGAACCGTAGCTTCAGAACCGTAGCTAGAGTATTTGGCGCCCAGGACAAGGCATACATGTTTCGTCCCCAACAGTTTAAAAACCGGTGACCTTTTCTTGCTTGTCAATTTGTCATACTGGCAATACCTTCGACGGGCGTTTAACTTGCTACAACCATTGGCATCTGGCGCACCCCCTCAAGATGGCGCCCGGGCATCTCCTCATCCCAGCCCCCTAGTTACGGCTCTGGGTCACGTCCCCGTTGCTTTTTTGAAAATTCAAACAGCGAGACCAGGGTGCGATTTGTGACCTGGAGCAGTGGGGGGAATATGACGAGCTTGGGGGGATGTAGTTGTTGGGAAATGTTGCAGTGGGTGGGATGTAGTGGTGGGGGATGATGTAGCAGTAGGGGGATGCAGTTGGGCAGTGGGGAGGGGGAAGATTCCCCCTTTCCCCTACAAATCGCGCCCTGTGCGAGACGCCAAGTTAGGCCTATAAAAAATCTGTTGTCGGCGAACCTCTCGACAGAGTGAATGAGAGCGTGGCGTTGCTGGCGCCGCGGCTGCCGTATATGTTGACGGACGTTACCCGGAACTGGTAATAGTGACCGGGACTTACGTCCCCGATTACGGTTGACGTCCCAGTCGTCTACAACAGACATCGTCGCTACAACGCCATCGCCACCATAGATCTATTAGCCTATTATGACATTAAAGTCTATGCTCGCCACGTTAGGTCATAATTATTCACAAGGTAGAAGCAGGTAGAATGACGGACGAGTCGGGACGACTATACTCTGGAAAACAAATGCGATTAAACTATTTATTTATGTCGATGAGAATCTTTGAGTCGGGTTTTCACGAATCTCACAACCAGTAGGTCTATTGGCCCAAATAGGGGCAGCCCCTTTGGGTCCCTGTATGCCTCGACTGACAGACAGGGAATTGTTCACAGCAGCAAGCTAGTTTCCACGGGTAAAGAAATACAGTTTAAGTCTTTAAGAGAATTATATGACAAGAAGCACAATCTAAAAGCCTACGAATGCAGCTGTTCACTGAATCACCGTACATTTTCGTTGTCTCAATCGTTAGTGCATACAGTGTTTTATACAGGCCTTTTAGGAGGGGAGATTTTCCCATCAAGACCTCAAAATTGCCACCCCCACACACCCACCACCCCACCCACCACCCACCCCCACCCCTCACCCACCCCTACCCCCAATCGCAGCACTAAAAATTGTTTGCATTGAACTGTGTCTCTTCCCTCCAGCCAAGTCAATTCCCCCTCAAAGACCTGGAGTCTGGATAAAGTGCACTGACTGCAGATAATGAAGATGCTCAGAAAGCTTCAAAACACTGGGAAAGCCTAGGCCTACTTAGGCTACTCAGAGGCGGATTTACCACGGTACCAGGTGGTGCATCGGTACCAGGCCTCCTTCAAAATACAAATTTAGGGGCCTCCCTTTTCTAATAATAATTTTTTAAAGACTTTTAATTATTAGTTTCTTTAAAGTAATTTATTTTCGGAAATATACATGAATGTTGTATCGTTAGACGTTAGTAGTGTATGGATATGGATTAGTAATAGTTTAATATTGAAATGCAATTTAATGCATGTTCCATGAGTCTATGTTAAGAAAGCCTATCCCTCATATACAAGACCTCAACTAATGGTATGGCTCATAATAGCTGGACTCTGACCGAGTGACTGGCGGTTGCACAGGGCCACCGGCGGTCGTAGACGCCCGGCCTCTTGCATCGTTATGCCGATTAGAGGTACTGCATGACTCAACCTGAGTGCCTGTACCTCGACGATCGATTCTTACCACGGTACCACCGGTCAAGAAGCGCCACCCCTTTGGAATGGCAATGCATAGTTGCATACAAACTAACTCCATCACTCATTTGTCTTACCGTAAAATGCGTAACACCGTGACGGTGTTCTTAGTTATACTTAGTGATTTTTTCTAGAAAAAAGTACTCATCTTCGTGTATGATTAAATTCATAAGAAATAAGTTCAAATAACACTTAAATAAACTAAATTAATTTATATTGCTACAACAAAAAGTCGTCGGCGACATGTTGAGACAATTTAGACTAATTACCAGTTACGGTGAGTTACCAGTACACTACTAATATTATAAACAGACGACAGGTCGACCGTGCCTTCTTGAGACTGCTGCAAATTCAATGCAAGTTTATTTCAGTTGAAGTTAATGGCATTTAATTGTTTCATTTTTCAATGACGTTTGACGTATTTTTACTTCTTTAAGCAGTGTTTATTCTAGCCAAGCCACCTTGACATTGGAGGGGGTTGAACAAGGTTTGACATCTCAAAAGTCTTGACGAGCAAGAAAAACAAAACAAAAACAAAACAAAAAAGGTCATCTGCCCGTTTTCCCTTCTTAAACGCTCTGTGACAAGATTCCTTATATTTCCCCTCTACAAAAAAATAAAAAAATCTCCCGTCGCCACACTTTTTCTTTTTGGGGGAGAGGAAGAATTTCCATATCCCCATGAAACATAGAAAAAAATTTTGTTTGGGGGGGGGGGATTTTTTCATTTTGGGGAATCTCCCAAAAAGGGCCTAGAATAAAGACTGTCTTTAAGTGACCACGATGGCGCCGGGGGGCCTCCATGGAAATATTTGCACCGGGCCTCCAAAATGTAAATCCGCCTCTGAGGCTACTGCAGGAATGCGCGATGCTCATTTAAGCTTATAGGCTAAATAGGCCTAACCCAAATTGAATGCTACAGTGTGCACTCGCGATTAATTCACAGCAGCTAAGACTACCGTTTAAGCACAAGGCTTTATCGAAATCTGTTTTTCTTTCTGATTCATTTCCGAAAGGGTGGGTCGTAGATCCCGCTGCGCTATTAATTTAAGCCTACCAACCATTTTACCCGGAATGTCAATGTAGGCCTATTGAACCATCGCCAGTGGCGGTTCCACCATGTTGATGACTGGGGCTGCATCCCCCACCGGGGTTCCGGATGACCTTTTTTGCTTGTCAATCTATTTTCCGGTGAGTTTTTTTTAAATTTAGTGAAAACTATTGCGAATTACCTTCTTTTTTAGCTTGTCGACCTTTTTGCAAGGTTTATTAACATTTAGTGGGCGAACAATGACCTTTTTTCTTTTGTTTTTTCTTCTTCGCTTTGCATCCCAATCAACACCAACTTCCTATACATTTCTTTCATCCTCCCACCAAGAATTCCTGGAACCGCCACTGACCATCGCCATCTCAACCAGCCGTGGGTAGTCTGCATGCGCTGCAAGACTAAAATCTGATAATGCCAAGAGCCTAAGATTACTACAACAGCGATTATAAAATATCGGAAAAAGGTCCCCGAACTTGGCCCGAAGTTCCGAACGCCGTTCTGTCGGAAGAAAAGCACTGGAAACAAGTAAGAAAGAAGAGAGCTACCGAGACGGATAGCTAAAGCTTGTTCAATTGCAGAGAAAGTAGCCGTATTCTTCAATTGCAATTCATGGGAAAAGTCTGAGGTCAGGTCGCTTTAATTAAAAAAATCGTTTGCCAACAAGGAAAATTATATCTGTAGTAAAGGACTTCGTTCTAATTAGCAGTGATCCTAGATCAGTGTCCACAAACACTATTAAATGTAAGTTGAAACTAGTGTGCCGCTATCGCATTCCAGTTGTGCCGTGAAAGAATTTCAAATTTTACTATTATTTTAATTTTTTGTTCCCTTCCTAAAAATTTTGCCGGATGAGCAAATAAAAAAATGCTACGTCATATTTAGAACCTCACACCAGCAACAGCCACACAGCATTATTTTAATACAATATATCGGATTATCCATTTTTTTATATAACGTTGCGCGCGCAACGATACAACTTCCAGAAATTAACGTCTTTCGTTGACGTCACCGTCCTTGCTTGACCTTTACAATGTAAAAACAACAGCGTCTCCCCTTGAGCGCTCGCAAGGATACAACATCTGAACCATTACTTTTTTGAAATTATTACATTTTATTGTTGAGATGTCATCAATCCAGACCGGGTAACTATAAGTAACTGAGTAACAAGCAATTGAATTTGATGCTTTTAAATGGATTGAATTTGTTGATGGAAATTTGAAATGGATAAATTTTTGCAAGATCTGAGAAAATGCATTAGTTTGTTAAAACGACACTAAGGAAAAACAACGGCGAGAATCTATCAGTCTATAAAAGAACGTTACTTTTATGAATGTTTAATTACATCTACATATCATTATATGTGACTGCAGACCAGTCATTGGCAGTTCCTTTAATAAAGAACACTCAATTTAATAAATTGTTGGTTGGTTTTGTAATTTTATGGAAGAATGTGCCAAGTAAGAAAGAAGAAAAAAATTTGTTCTGTTTAATTAAAAATCGTTTGCCAGCAAGGTAAAAAGTTTGCGAGACACTGTCCTAGATTGATGCCTCGATGAATTTATGGCGATTCTTGTGGTTGGCGATAGCGATAATAATTTTCTTAGATGACATAGATGATAGACTTTCACGTGTAGGCAATTACTGTATGTCACTTAACACGTTGATATGAAGTTATTCGCAGCGGGATTTGATGAATAGGCCTATGTTTAACATACTGGCATATTTGTTACAATATAGGACTATAGCAGTCATGTGACAATCGCAGTTAAACAGACGGGTCTTCAACTGTCTGCGGAAAGCAACAGACGACTTTAGGTTCTGTAGCGCTAGTGGAAGCAGCATTCCATTAATTTTCTCAGGCTTGTAAAAAATTCTTTGATTTTGTCGCGAATTCGGACAAACAAATTTGGTTGTCTAAGCTTTCTGCAACTAATGCGATGTTATATATTTTAAAAAGGGATCCGACATAGACACCTTATGTAACTGCTTAAAGCCTTCGATTAGCCTAATTCTTGATCGAAAAATTCTATAAGGTAAAAATTCTATTTCGAGGCGTTTAATGAAATTGGGTGGGTCAGGGCCCCCAAGTCATGACCTCAGAGGCGTAGCCAGGATTTTCGGAAGGGGGGGTTTGAACTCCCAACCCCCCTGTGGCTACGCCACTGCATGACCTCATTCCCTCAATTACAATTATGGGAACCCTGTGCACCCAAAATTAAATCGGAATGGAAGACAAGTAGCTACAGTATTTGGGCGGAAGCACAACACAATATTATAAAACGGGCAGCGTTCGAAGGAAAGTCTTCAGCGGCATAAATCACGATCTACTCGCCGAGGCCATCTTCCCCTGCCTCTCGCCTCAATTATCAGTTCATTTAACCGAATCTCGCTTCACTGCCAGATCGACGACGACGACGACAGGATCTCACGGCCCCTGGGACACAGTCCCCATAGCAGGACACAGTACGGTACTCAAAATCAGCCCCGGCCAGAAAGGCTAATCCCTGGGATTATCGGATTAAACCGACCCTGCAGGCTACAACGGCAGCAGCCGCGTCAACCGCAAAGACGGATGCAGGGCCACGTGGGAAACAAGCGTCGCCTCAGAAGCCTCGCTCCACCACCACCACCACCACCACCATCCCATCCCCACCCCACACCATTAAAGGCCTATGCTACTCTGCTGCGATCACACGGTTAAAGGGATATCGTCGTCGTCACACGATTTCTGCGTATGTTTTATTGCTAAATGCGGTACAGATCGTGTTGTATGCAGGAACACACAGGCAGTCACACTAGAGTGACTAGACGCACACCCAAGCTCCGGTCTATATTCCATATTTATATATATATATATATATATATATATATATATATATATATATATATATATATATATATTGCATTTATGGCCAGCGTCACAATAGAGTCGAAGCGAAAATAGCAGCAGCAGCAGCAGCAGCTGTGGGCGTCGTATCGTTAGTGTGCGCCTCCTCCTCCTCCTCCTCCTCCTCCTCGCAGTTGGACAGGTAATGACTAGAGGTCGTTAAATGCTTATCACCTTCGAGGGAAAAGAGCATTAACTTTTCTCAGGCGTTGCCTTCATCAACCGAATCAACCGAACCATTACGCTCCCTCCCCATCTCTATTGATCCCTTTTAAACCTCCCTCCGCACTATTAGTATCAATCTTATCGGCGCCGGCAGCGCGGCCGCTGCCGCCGCCGCCGCGGTCTGTTCGCGTCCGTCAAAGGTGTGATCTAATCACCATTTGAAAGGACTTCGATCTAAGCCGCCGCCGTCGTCGTCGTCGTCGTACGACTTTTTTTCTCGCCAAGGCCACCGATCAGGCGCGCGTCAGTCAGACAGACGGATTAGCTGCGAGCAGATTCAGCAGAACAACTGCATTAGATTGATTAATATGAAAGTGGAAATTGGTCGTCGCTTCGTGAAAAGAAGTCGGCGCTCTTCAGCGTCTTCGACCACCGGCGACCATTGAGGAGAGAGAGAGAGAGAAGAGAGAGAGAGAGGGAGGGGAGGGAGGGGGAGGGAGGGAGAGAGGGAGAGGCCTTCCATGGCGCGTTGCGGCCGATGGCTCGCCTTGCGAGGCGCTCATCGGAAATTCAACGCTGCTTTCGACTGGTCACAGCTCAGTCGTAATGTCTCACGGAGAAATAAGCATATTGCCCCAGCAGAACAGCATGTCAAAAGCCACTGGCGCTGCGTGGAACGGTGGGAGAGAGGAAGAGGGAGACGAGGAGGAGGAGGAGGAGGAGTAGAAGAAAAAAAATCGGGGTCTGAACAGTAGGCCTAATTG
>CM030836.1:12598691-12646191 GCA_018105865.1 Metaphire vulgaris
GAGTCGATGAGATAAAGGATCGGTCCTGAACTGTTCAAGGCGACCGAGTTCCATCGCAGCTCCACCGATCCGCTTTTTAGTCTCTCGCGTATATCAGGTTTCTCTGGTTTTTCCGGCATTCCTAAGAGCAGGAAATGTATTGCATTGACAAAAAGACAAAGAGGGAGAGTACAGGGACCAACCTACTAGAGGACAAGAGGGCAAAGAATGACAATACACAGTAAGACCCTGATGTGAATGAATGGATGGGTGAAACATAGTGGTTCCCACACAAGGCAGACCCTACTGAACCAGTCTAAACCTCATAACTATTAGTAAAAATAAATAAATAAACAAATAAATAAATAATAAATAATAATAATAATAATAATAATAATAATAATAATAATAATAATAGTAGTAGTAGTAGTAGTAGTAGTAGTAGTAGTAGTAGTAGTAGTATTGGTGGTAGTAGTAGTATTGGTGGTAGTAGTAGTAGTAGGTCTAGTAGTAGGCCTAGTGGTGGTGGTAGTGTTGGTATTCTGCTACACTGTTACTGCAATATCCGACGCTCCAAATATGCCTATCAGTTCAGGAGGAGTCGTGGCCATTTCATCCGACACTGATCTAATCGTCTGAATCTCCTTTGCCACTAAAGTTATAGTGAACCTTTGAATGCGCTATACAAATATACTGTATTTTGCAGATGGCTGAAATCCACAAAGCCTATATTTATACACATTCCACTCGTTTTTGAGCTTTAATTTCGTCGGTTGGGCAGTTGTGCTCAATGGCGGCGCCAGGCATAGGCCTACACGAAACATGGCCTAATAAGCCGTGCCATTTTTGGTCAGGTCCTATACCTTGGGCCGTGCCACTCAAGCAGTTAAATAGACAGACCTAATACGTTTAAAATATACAAATCATTCCAACCCTTAATCATTATGTACGCAGTGCAATGGACATGATCATTGTTCTTAAAGTGACACTGAATTGTAAAATAAAAGATGGTGCAAATGATGCATATGTAGCCGGCGTTGAAGAACAGTGCGATAAACTATAAGACTATCACTAACTCGATCAACCATGAAACGGAATATTCCGCCCTCTTTACAATGATATGAAACAGTAACAAAAATATCGGAAGGAGTGTCAGTTTTAGACTATGACAAAACGACATTATATCCATACTCAATGAATACTTCATACACTGTACTTCCCCACGGTTGATAAGGTTTTAGTAGTCTACACATGAACACTCGGTTACCGCAAGAATGTGTTATTATTGCGCTGGATGTTACTGCGTTTTTGGCTTTTTGCCCACACGTAGGCATTTCTAAACATTGCTGTAAAAGCTTTCGATAAGCACTACTAAGCTAATGAAGATTTGACACTAGAATCAAGGCAGTTGAACCGAATGCTTCCGATTGGATGAAAGCAACGGGAAAATATCCCAACATCACAACCCAGGACTACAACTTCTTCGATTTATTAACTTTGAAGGTGGATACAAAGATGTCTTTTACGAATAACGCCGCTTGACAAGAATAACTTGCACGATTCCGATTATAATTACCAGAGCGGCTGCCGAGCACTCGTTCATTACTTTGAAACGAGTTAAAACTTATTTTCGTACCGCATGAGTGACACGCTCATATGTGATGTTGTCAATCCACTCTTAAAAAAGCAAAAATCTTGGAAAAGGGGCGAGATTTTTTTTACATATTCATAAAGATGTTTCCGAACTGCTGCGTATTGTTATAGTAGCAGCTCCATATTTGTACAATACACGTAAAGACAGAAGACTGACGAGGACAGAATCCGCCGAAAATCGCAAAATTTTAATTTTCAGCTCATATATATATATATATATATATATATATATATATATATATATATATATATATATATATATATATATATATATATATATATATATTGTCCTTACTGTATGGCATGCTCTCAGATCAGATTGTATAGGACTATAGGCCCACGGTCACTACTCACTGTGTGTTCAAAATTTTTGGCAGGCCTATATATGCCCTGATAATGCGCATGGTATAAAGAATTAATGATTGATGTAGGATCATAATTAATGCAGTCGACAAGTTTAATTGCAATCGATTGCACATGCATTGCGAAATTCTGTGATTGCCCAAAAATTTCCTTGAATGGACTGGCCCTGGCAGAAAATTTCAGGCCCTACCTTAGGCCCTGCCTCTGCTAACAACCGGGCGTTGCCACTGGTTGTGCTTACCTTCGTCCAGGTGATTTGGAGGTTGGCACGTCCATCCGCAGCTGTTCGAGCAGCACTTGAGGTTGGAGTCACAGTCGGCGTCATTGTGACAACCCTTGACGCAGCGAGCGGCGTTCCCGGTGGCCGAGATTTCCGGGGGACATGTCCCCGGTCGAATGCTGTTAATCTGCTTCAGAAAACGACAGCTCTCCGTACACACTTCCTCGTCTTTCTGTTGCAAACAGAATCAGCAAAACATTCCCCTGCAGTTCATTATTTCGCATGCCGACGCTTGTTGGGACTCGACGGTACGCACGGTACGGTGGTACCTCCAGTGGCGGATTTACGTTTTTAGTTCCCGGTACACTTTCTTCTAAAATGTTACAGATTAAGTGTGAAAAGTGGCAAGATGATCCATTTTTTGCTTGCCCTTGCTTTTTAAGCTTTTCTCGGGAAACTTTCGGAAGAACGGAAGAGTTATAGTCTGATCAAAACTCGTGAGCGGCTGAGCTTAAGTATTTAGCAATATAGGGTCGCAGCTGACACCTGCCTGATATATTACTCTAAGGAGAAATAGTCAGAGGGACTGTGCTAAGGAACGCGCGGGTTGTTTTGATTCAATATTTCTTCTCAATAGAAACGTCGATGCTGTGTTGTGACAATATTAGAATTCGACTAAATAGACTATCGATGATCAAAATAAGTCATCATCATCATCATCATCATCAGCCAGTCAGCCAGTCAGTAGGACATCCTTTCTGTTCTTTCACCCTTGCGTTGACAACTTCCTTCACGGCCCGCGACTGACGCCGAAGACGACTCTTAAATGGAAGCAATACAACCGTCGAGGTCAATTGACGAGCAGAACAGTTCACTATGACCAAGCAAAAAGCCGATTTACTCGACCCTGCGAAATCTCCTGCTGAAACCTGGAGAAGAAACAACACTGTCCTTTGGTTGTCTTCGGAGACTGTTTAGATGTTACAACTGCGAATGCCAACTGCCTATATACGACGTGGCAGTTTCTTCTTATCATTCAGCATAATATCTTGGCACTTTATCGTAATCTTATTTGCATCCACCGCCGGACGGATCGAAACAACAGAAGATAGTCAAGATACCAATCGACTTTTCCCTTCTTCTTCTTCTTCCGACGACGACGGCGGCGGCGGCAAATGCCTTTAAACTCTCCGACACAGCAGTGCTAGAGAGAGAGTAAGAGAAAGAGACCGCCGCCGCCGCCGCCGCCGTCTTTGATCTACGCCGTATCTTGCGATGGTCCGCCTGTCATGAGCACAATGGCGACCCGACACTTTGCGATCGCGTCATTGACGCCTCTTTGAATCGCTCGTCGCGAACAATCTCTTGCGCGTCGATGTCCGCGTTCGCGAAATTTTAAATGGTTTCGGCGGCGCGCAACGCGAAAGCGCGCGCTCTATGTTCGGACGATTTCGTCGAATCCATGGTTGCGTTAAATGATCCCCTATTGACCGAACAAACAGAAAGGAAGACGCGTTCGCTGGAAAACGTGCCGCTTCCGTATAAATGTCTCATTCGAACATCAAAAACGAACGCCGCCACCGACCGACCCATGGCATAGGAACCATACATCGAACGCCCGTGACTTACAATGCGCTATAAAAACAGGCTCTCTTAAGCAGCGGCTGTAAGATAATTATCGACTGTTGACACGTTTTAGAAAGAAATGCTTAAACCGTGAAATTTCGCTCGATCGGCCTATACATAGGCCTGTATTTCACTTAAACGCTACGCTTCACCGTCGTGTTTATGCTTAGAACTTATAGGATCTGTGATCTGAATCGTAAGAGATGACTGCTTAAAAGTGTAGGCCTACTGTCCAAACTTATACCACTTAAGTCGCAGGTTGCATAGACCGGAGATAGCCTAAGCGCCAGAACCAAACGCTCTGGCTCGAGTACGGGACCTACCAGTGGCGGCTCCACCAGGGGGGCCAGAGGGGCCCGTGCCCCCCCTATTGAGTGCCTGGCCCCCCAGCGGCCCCCCAGTTGGGACCCTATACTTAATGCTACATACATTAAACAACAAATGGTTGGCCTCCATGATTAGAAGTTGCCACCCCAACGCCCCCCACTTGCCAAATCCTAGAGCCGCCACTGGGACCTACATTCATCTACATTCTAAGAGAATCTAATAGAATGTCTTCGAATGGCTTTTAAGAAGATTATTGGCCAAAAAGGCTGCGCGGTATCAGCAATTGCCGAATGAGATAATTATACGGTGCAACAACAGCCGCTAACAGTCTAAAACGTGCATTTATTAGAACTGTAAACTAACGGAGCAAACGCGTCGTTCGGTTGCGAAGCGAATGTACAATGACTCTAAGACGCCACCCCTCATCCTCCCCTCCTCCCCCTCCTCCACCCCCCGCCGCGTTAACTGCGGCTGACAAAGGCTTAGCGTTTGAACGGAGGAGACGTTTTTTACGGTGAACTGGAAACGGCACAGAGACGATTGACCTACAATATACGCCGTCCGCCGGGCATTTCGGCCGACGCTAGTCTATAGTATAGGCGCTTCCGTGTCTCTAACGGCGCATGCCGTGCGTCACGGTGAAAAGACCGAAGCAAAACAACCGGCGGAGGAAGCAATCTTCTTCTGCGATCTCCAGACTTCGAAGTCCGCTGCTCCCAGTTCCAAGTCCGTTGCTTTATTATACCCTCGGTTGAATCGGGTTTCGCCTACAACTGCTAAGTTTATGCGCGCCCAGACGATCGAATCGGCGCTTAGTACATTATTCAGAAAAAGGACAGCCCAACAAGTAAATTATTTCGAGATTTCATTTACTTTGTTATTTCTTGATGCTCTCTTTGTTTTTTTTCTCGAGGTAAATCTGATAATTTATAGGCCCCAATATTTAAGTGTAAGCGTAGAGTTTTAGGAACGAACTACGCTTTCTGTCTAATGCAAATCTCTCATTCTTTCGCCTTACTGCATTGCTCCCTAACAGGCCTGGATAAAACACTGATGTCATCGAAAGGAAGGGCGTTTCCTTTCTGCCTAAAGCAGCGATTTCAATCTAATAATTTGGTTAAATCCAGTGGCGTAGCGAGGGGGCAGAGGGGCGAAGCGCCCCAGGCGGCACTTGCCCTAGGGGCGGCATTTTCGAGATTTCCTATTTTTTATAATTATTAGCCTTTATTGTGGTTTTATTGCTTGTCAGGATTTTTTAGAGACTCGATAACGTTGTTTTTTTGCTTGTCAGACTTTTTTAAAGACTTGATTGGTAAGGATTTTTCCAGGAAATTTAGAAAAATTTTCCGCCGCGAAAAGGCGGCACTTTTATTTTCTCCTTTTGAAAATTTTCCGCCGCGAAAAGGCGGCACTTTTTATTTTCGCCCAAGGCGGCACTTTGCCTAGCTACGCCACTGGTTAAATCTATCATCAATACAGCTCTCTCCGACTTTGGATACTTTTAAAGAGAGACTTTAAACATAGTTATATCGCACGAGTTATTTGTAACTTTGTAATGTGTTCACGCAGTTCGTTTGGACGAGTTACCACATTAATCAGTACGTTAATAATAATAATAATAATAATAATAATAATAATAATAATAATAATAATAATAATAATAATAATAATAATAATAATAATAAAATCGATGACTAAAAGTGCTATCGTATTCTTCGCTCGAATCTTCCTCAGGACAATTTGATGGCTTTTATGCCGAGTAACGAGGCCCTGCAGTGACGTCATCGTACCAGGATTTCTAGCTTTTATGGACAGTTCGATGTGACGACATTCGTCACGGGATGTCACCGCTGCTGCTGCTGCTGCTGCTGATTCTGCTGCTGGAGACGTCGTATATAGAACGTCACGGGGTTTCATCCGACGAGCATCCATCGGATTCGGAGAGAAGACCTCTCCTCTGCGGTCGATTCATCAGCGGCTGGGCGTCGAGTTCTCTCCCCGGAGGTCAGATCTTTCAGCCCCCGCATGCTGTTGAAACGATTCAACCATGAATCTTCGGCCGAATGCAACCGAGTAGTAGAAAGGTAAAAAGATTAGCTGACTGCGGAAAAGTACACGGACTCCTGCGGGTCTCTCTCTCCCTCCCTTCCTCCCTCCCTCTCTCCCTTCATGCCTCCCTTCTCCCCTCTTTCCCGCGTTGTCTTTGATGAGCTTCGAGACGCAACTGTACATCACTCACGTGTCTGTTTAATGGCGTACGCAGTTTGAGAACCTATTAGGCATTCGACTACATATCCACCGCCCGTTTATCCATAATAATGATTTAAAGTTTCTGTTAGGGAAGACAGCTTCGACTAGCGAAGATGTATCGAGTGACGTTTTTCCATATTAAAGCGTAGGCCTACAACGTGTAGGCTATACGGCGACCGATGTTATGCAGCTCTAGTCCTCATCCTGAATTATGTGGTTCAATTATGTGGTTGTTTTTGAGGTTCGTGGATGAACCCGCGTCGAAATAATCGTCGAATTTCGGCGGTTGACGACGATAAATGGACTGTTTCGAATAGGAAAAGTCATCGTGGATCGTAATCTCGTTCTGGCACGATGCGCAATGTCTCTCAGCTTCAGGAGGAATGTTTACGGAGATTGAAGTCTATCGGCGAAATAATATTAGGGACTGTCCATAAAGTACACATCGCCGCAAAGTGTGTTAGGTTTGTGCATCTTATGCCCGAAGAATAAATAGACTAGACTAGCATGAATACTGTAGTAGTATGGTTGACAAATCAGGCCTACGTAGGCAGCTTAATTAAAGTCAGCATAAGCGCCGGAGCTACGTAGACAGGCCCAGTGGCGGCTCCACTGGGGGGCCAGAGGGGCCTGTGCCCCCCTATTGAGAGCCTGCCCCAGTTGGGACCTTATACTTAATGCTACATACATTAAACAACAAATGGTTGCCCCCACCATGACTAGAAGTTGCCACCCCAACGGCCCCCCACTTGCCAAATCCTAGAGCCGCCACTGGACAGGCCTACGGGAAATTCGGTGTTTTCTAATCAACGTCTTTCGAGTATTATTCCGTCCTCTTCGGAAACAGTTTCGCACTCAGTCGCAGAATGCACAGCGTCGCCGATTCTTATAAAGAGGCAGACAGACATCAGCAAATTAATGTTACCTATAATTTACTCACGGACTCACTTCAACATCTCTGCCTTCAACTAACCAGGTCATCTCCATCTTCAATGACAGGTTAGGCTAGGTTAAAAAGTCAATTTACAGTATATAGCGCAAAAAGCATGAACGAAGAGTCAAAGGCTAGAGCGCTTGACACTAATACGAGGTCTCGAAGAAATACGTTTTAGTTTCCTTGCGAACGAATCAAGACTGGACTCTCTAGTCACGTGACCGACCAGGTAATGATAGGTCTTAAGCAATGTATTTAATAATGTAGCAGAGCATTTATACAGCGCGTCTCCTATAGACGTTTGAACGCTCAAAAGCACTCTCATTACGAATTACTTTGAATGGGAACCGAATGAGGTTTCAATCGTTTCGGAAAGTGTCCACGAGTGGCTGCATGCGAACGTGCGCGTGCGTGCTGGCATCGAGTACATTCCAGAGAATCGAACGAACTTATGCAAAGCCTCGTTGCTGAGGGATTGAAGTACGCACTCACTGCTCATGGAATAGGCCATAAGTGCTGGCACCCATTAGTTTCCCTGACGTGAAATCTCAACATAAATATAGTTGCATTTACAGTGGATCTGATACAAAATCGTAGATGGTAAGAACTAGCGCGCTAAAATTTTTGTCAAGAGGAAAGATCTAAAGCACTTCGATCGAATCAATTGCTTTATACATTCTTCTTTTTAGCGAAGTTCTGATTTTATCTTTTAGAACGCTTTGCTCTGCAGCCAAAAGAAAACGGCCTCCATTCTTAGCAAAAGTAGGCCTAACCTACATAAGAAAATACTAAGCATGTAAGTTAAACCTCGTACATTTATACAAAGCGTCACGTGATGGCGGTTTTGTTCATTTCTTTATCATTGACTGTATAGTTTTCTTCTATGAATGTATAATTTCTTTCGGCTTTCCAATGCAATATTATTCCGATCGACAGCGAGGCCTATAGCGGCACGCATTAAAGTAAGTTACAATAAGTTGAGCCGCACTTGGTTATAGGCTGTCCGTGCGATTGGTTCACTCTAAAACAGCGTATCAGGAGAACCAGACCATGAACGATTAAAGCGGAGTATTAACTTGTTTTGCACGGCCAAAGCCAGGCAAAATAGTCGCTTCAGTTAGACCGATCATTCCTTTCCGTGCCACGCAGATCAGACAGCATGCAGTGGTGCCGTAACAGTTTCTCATTCCCTTAAGCGCTTAGTCTAACGTTAGAATAGCCAGGTGGTGTAAGCGGCCTGTCCGCAGGGCGTTTAAAGGCATAGGCAGGGGCAGCGCTGTGTTGGTGGGTCCGCGGGTCCGCGGGTCCGGACTCCGGACCCACCCACTGCACCAGCCAGGGCCACGGCCGGCCACCCGAGCAAATCCGCAGAGAAATTTTGTTTTCTTGGAAGGAGGGGTAGTCCGAGCCGGGTCCTGGTTGTGTAGATTGCAGTAGACCCACCCAGCAAAAAAAACCCAGCGCCGCACCTGTGCATAGGCATGGTAGGCACGTGCCTAGGGACCCGCGATATATCAAGGGTCCCTGCGGGAGGCGAAAAATTGTCTATTTGTTGATTGGTTTTCGATTTTTTGATGCTCGAAAAGTCTGACGAGCAAAAAAGGTCAGCAGCGATTTTTTGGTGCAACTTTTAAAAAATGCCTATGGCTCCCGAACTTTTTAAAACGGCACCGCCTGTCCGGGGTCAGTGGGTTCCTTATGAGTCATGACACCACGGGCCGTCGATAACAATTAATCAAAATGGTTTATCAGTGAGAGAAAAAACACGATTTCTGACATCTGGAGATGACCTCTGCGCCGGCGTCGCATCATCTGGAGCGTCGATTGGCGCACCTGCAATCCGAACCACGTGCGCCGTCGTCCTCCGCGTCTTGACACGCGCACGAACTACTCTTGTTGCAGGTGATTAAACCGCTCCAGATAGGCTACCGTAGTACCGTCGACGAAATTATCTCCCTTAGACCGGTGCGCCGGAGGAGGCAAACGCAGTCGGAGATGAAACGAGTCCCTGTCTTTAATTAACCAGAATAATTAACCACAAGGTTCGACGGGGCGGGGGGCGGGGGCGGGGTGAGGGAGGCGGCGGCGCAGCGCACAGCGCGACGACCGTCGTCGGCTTCTTCACTGGAATCGGAAACCCGAAGAAATATTCGCTTGAACGTCGGCGGTCGAGTCTAATCGAAGCGACCTCTGTTGGGAGTAGGAGGAGGAGGAGGAGGAGGAGGAGCAGGAGGAGGAGGAGAAGGAGGAGGAGGAGGAGGAGGAGAAGGAGGCTGCTGCTCCCATGGGTTATCGCTGTCAAATACTTCTTGGATCGCATGTACTACTGTACGGCGTCCGCTCGAAACGGAACGATGAAATTAGATTCTCAACGGCCGGTCGAAGAGATGTACAAGCAACTGATTGTCGACGCCCGGCGACAATTTGATTTTCCTGTCAGACATTCCTATCAGAAAGTCGTGGAATCGGCCGAATAGGCGCGTCGCTGGGGCCCCTTTCTTTCTTCCCCTCCCCCCACTCCTTCACTTCCTCCTTCTGACTTCCACCGGCAGACAGAGGCGGTCCCCGAGGATCTGAAGCCCGGCGCCGGGCAAACATAATTCGAACCAGTTAATTGCATTAGGCGAAATACGGATTTCTGTAATACAAGAAATTCTCAGAAATTGGTCATTTATGTCGTCTGATCTGTAAGAGGTTTCGCTATGACATTCGGTAATGGCACCTACAATAGCAGTAGTTGGAGGAAGGGGAGGCGGAGGAGGAGGAGGAGGAGGAGGGGAATACATCGGGGTTTTCGGATTTCTAAACGGAACGGCAAAGACGAATAATCACATTTCACCTGTAGACCTTGCCTCCAGACCTCTCTAAGACCGGTCGACGGCAAACACACTCGAAGTGAACGAGGGAATATTTGCCCAATCCCATCCCTCCACCCCCACCCCATCGGAGGAGGCGCTCCTCTGGTTATCCACTGTTGAATTAAGGAGCTCTTTGTTCCTTCGGATCCAATAAGCCAGCCTTTTTTCATGGCTATTGATTCGGTCGTAGTCGACAAACACCCACGGTCATAGATATCACTTAGTCGATGACGGGCGGGGTCATCATTCCGCCTTCAGACGCGCATGTCGCCGTCGGCCGACCGACCGACCGACCGGCCGGCCGAGGGACGCCGCCGCCGCCCGTCGGGCTCTCCGTCTTTCCTAGCACTTCGTCGTCGCCGCCGCCGCCGTCGTCGTCGGCCGAAGCCGCTGCCGCCGTCGGCGAACGCCCAATCCCATTACGAGGAAAAATTCCATTAGGCTTTATGCAAATAGATAGCTTTCCGTTCGAATAGGATGCGTCGAACCGACTGCAGACTACTTGTGCAATTCGGTCAGGAACGAACTGATTAAGGTAATAAGACACGGCCAGATGGGTCTTATTTGTCAGCGAAATTCAGCCTCTCTCTCTCTCTGTCTCTCAGCCGCTGCAGTCAGCGCCGCCGTGCCTGCTCAGCCGCCGAGTGCCAAGACATCTATCTATACGCACAGCCGGTTAACAGTTAAATAGAAACTGACTGACGGCAATTCTCTGTCTGTCTGTCTCTCTCCTTGTCTCTCTGTCTCTCTCTGTCTCACTGTCTGTCTGTCTCCTGTTTGTCTGTTTACGCCTGTCTGTGTCTCTGTCTGTCTGTCTGTCTGTCTGCCTATCTGTCTGTCTGTCTGTCTCTGTTTCTTTCTCTTTTTCTCTGTTTGTCTCTCTCAATCTCTCTCTCTGTCTCTCTGTCTCTCTGTCTCTCTGTCTCTCTCTCTCTCTCTCTCTGTCTGTCTGTCTGTCTGTCTGTCTCTCTCTCTCTCTCTCTCTCTCTCTCTCTCTCTCTCTCTCTCTCTATATATATATATATATATATATATCAGAGCCCCACCCACCCGTTCACCTAGCGCCTCTCATCAGAACATCGAAACCTCAGTGGCGGTTGCATCCCATCTCCTGTATTAGCGTCATCAGTAGTCGTCTTGTCGTCTATTCTTGCGGGCACACAGAGAACGTGCTGCTCTAAACGCCTTTTCAGGTGCGATTTCTCTTAACCGGCGAACTCAGTCGCCTCTAATTTCTCGAAGAAGAAGAAGAAGAAGAAGAAGAAGAAGAAGAAGAAGAAGAAGAAGAAGAAGAAGAAGAAGGAGATATCGCTCGCAGCGCTTTCGTCTTCGGCCAATCGATGCTAAGCGCCAAATGCGCAGTCGATCAATCCGATCTGCATGCTGTAACGTCGAATCGCTAAACAGAGGGAGAATACTTTGGGATTACGAAATCGATTTTAACGCCCGTTACTTTCCTCGATTTTCACACTAGCGTTTTGCATGCACCACTATCGAAACTGGTGAAAATAAGAAAAGCGAGCCTTTGGCAAACAAAAACGCACCAAACCAACAACAACAACAACAACAACAACAACAACAACAATAAATAATAATAATAATAATAATAATAATAATAATAATAATAATAATAATAAGGTTTATGTTTGGCATGTGTGACAACTACTATGTTTCACTCTTCCATTTTTTCGCCTTATGTTCTTACATTGATTATACACGGTCAAGCTGGACGCGCCGCAAGATGAGTAAGATGTCGACCTTTTGAATGCAAAATTTCTGAACATTTGCACGTGAAATTCTTTAATGTTGTGCCACTCTTCCTGCGAAGAATCAGCGAGGTCCTTGTGTTGTTGTTGTTGTTGTTTTTAGCATTCATCTGAGCGCAGTCTTGACGAAACGATTAATTATTGCAAGTGTTGCCATGTTTCAGTAGGCCTAATTACTAATTACTAGATATGACGTTACAAAGACTAACGTAACCAGACGACACAAGATAACGAAATATAATGTAGTACAAGAATTAATGATTGACAGAACGATCCGATGGCTCAGAGAAACGATTAGGTGTACAATTATATAGTAGAGTTAGATTTTACTGTACTCACTGGCAGACGACAAGCATCTTCGCACAGGTTGTCACCCAGATAAAGCTGATTGCACGGCCTTAGACACTGCAAAACAATATTATACAACAAACGAGTCCACGTTGATTTTAGTATACGCTATAATCGAGGTAAGTTATATCCAATCCAATACCATTCATTACGGTAGCGCATCACACGGGACCGTACATTTCGATAGGCCTATGTTAGAACCAAGGGCGTCCACAGAATTTTTCCATGAGGGGCAAAACACAATGGTCACGGTTACGCCACATAAATTGTTACAGGAGGGGCAAAACACATTTTAACACAATGGTAACGCGTTAATATTTTAGCAAGGTTTTCAAATGTCAATGTGAAAGATTGGCATTTGCATTTTCCAGGGGAACAAGTGCTCCTCTTGCCCTAAATTTCGGACGCCCGTGGTTATAACCGAATCCGTTATGACGGGTTTTACTGTAGCAGCTTTGCATGACGCTTAATTTAATCGTCATCTCATTATCCGCGTCAAGCGGACTCCCACGCCAATGAGTGAATAAGCGAGTCTTCAGCATCAGTATGACGTCTATTACAGTTACTGTGAGTTTAATTTTGGGAGACATCCAGACACTTACAACTTAGCAGATATGATTTTTCAGCTAGCAATAATTAAATTAACGGTCTAAACTCTAAAGATTCAGCGGTGGAACCAGATATGGCTTAGGGTGTGTCCCAAATATTTGCGAGGGCCTTTGTCATTCTAGAATAAATGTGGGCTGTTGACTCCACTTCAAAACTCCCAGCACCATTACTGAAAATATTACACAATGGTGTAATATGGTTTTAGTGAACACGCAGTCAAATGCACGAACAAAACCCTGTGCCAAAAATATGGCGGAATGACTTAAACAAAAGTAACATAGGCCTATCGAAAACAATTCTTTTTTCAACAACCTGTTAGACGTCCGAATGGAACGAGACCGTTCAAAAGCTTCGGAATGTTGATTAAGCAAAAATGCAATAGTGAAACCTAATGATGCAACCTTCGATTATTTTCTCGGACCAGACTTGATATTACAAACAGACGGTCGGTCGTGGTAGGGAGCTGCACACTTCATCAAACGCCATCAAAAAGACGCAGGAATATGACGACGACTGACTTCTTTCTGACTCTTTCGTCAAGTCCAAACTCATTTGGACGACGACACTGCATGAAACGTAACGTATATATATATATATATATATATATATATATATATATATATATATATAAGGAAACAGCACACCTGAATGAAAATAGGTGGGCGCCGCTTGCTTCGATCCGTTCTGTGCAATATCGAATATGGCAGGTCGAAATGAAGGAGAAGACCCAGAAATAAGAACCTCATCTGCATAATTATGAGCGTTCGACGGAATATAGGAACGAACGAGGACGAACAGAGAGAAGCCGTTCAAAGCGAAACTAATCAGCAGTCATGAAATAACGAGCCATTGAGAAATCGCCATTATCCGCCGCCGCCGCCGTCGCCGTCTGGAAGGCAGTGGAGGCGCGCTAATTGAGGTTTCCATATAAATGGAACGTCACTTGTGTGAAAGTTGGAAGTGGAGAAAAGCTGAAAGGAGATCAAGGGATGGCGCTTTGTGCGTCGCTCGGTACGTTCGACCGACGAAAAGGCAATCATATTACGAACGGGAATATGAGATTGTTATGCATTGACACACACACACACACACACACACACAGAGAGAGAGAGAGAGAGAGAGAGAGAGAGAGAGAGAGAGAGAGAGAAAAGAGACAGATATATATATGTATATGTATATGTATATGTATATATATATATATATATATATATATATAGAGAGAGAGAGAGAGAGAGAGAGAGAGAGAGAGAGACAAATAGACAGACAGACATATACATACAGTGTTGAAAGTCAGCCGGAACGCGCCGGAACTGAGTTGGACCATGAAAATGTTTCCATAATTTTTCAATATTTGTTCCAATATTGTAAAAGCACCGTGTACTTGTTGGAAAACTATTAAGCTAAGATTTAAAAAGCGCTTTAGAAATGTAAATGATGGATACCCATAGTTCGTTATGGTTATGGTTAGGGGGTTAGGGGTTAGGGTTAGGGGAGAGTTAGGGACTTTCAGCGGTTACGATCAAGAGATTAATGAGTATAATTTAACAACCTTTCGACCATTGCTTTTAACTATAGCACCTGTTATCACAGACTTTCAGCATCACTGGCGCTATCGTCCGACTTTCATATATATATATATATTCATATATATATATATTCTATGATGCATACACCCGAACTTTCTCAGATTATTACACATTCCAACAGGACGGCGTACCGGCACACAGAGCTCAAGAGAGGTTGAACTGAGAACGAAACGCCGGAGAGAGAGAGAGGATTATAAAATTTGGAGTGAGAGAGAGAACGAGAGAGAGAGACCTGAGACAACGCATCATGAAGAGAGAGAGATCATTGATGCGTCATTCAAGAATGATAGCAGCTCGAGGCGTCAAAACTATCTAAAGACGAGAGCTTTCGTTGATATTCATTAATCAACGTTAAGCAAGAGGCTGTATAGCCTACAGACCTCGAGACCTCGATTCCGCCAACAGAACTTGATCCAATATCAGATTGTTTAATTGACCAACAGCGACTGACCATCTGTTCCTCGTCTTATGAAACTAATTTTCCTTGGCACTCCGACTGAAAGAGTGGATGCGACCGACAGACCTGATTAGCTCACGAGTCAACGCACAGATCGCTGACTTAGCCTCCTATATAATAAACCACTTTAAATCACGTTATTATTATAAGGCGCTCGAGTTTCTTGTTCTTCTTCTTATCCATATTCTTCCTCTTCTTGTTCTTGCTCTTGTTCTTCTTGTTCTCCTTCTGCTTCATGTTCTCCTTCTGCTTCCTCTTGTTCTTGTTCTTCTCCTCCTCCTGTTCTAGTAACCGTTGAATCTACATTCTCCATGTACTGTCGCGTATTGGCCTAGTTAGGGGACGACAGATGGCAGAGTGGGTTACGTGTTGGAGCGTCAGGCTGACGGAGCGGGTTCAAGCCCCGTTAGTGCCCCTAGTGGCTTTCACACAGGCAGTAATGCCTTCTAAGCCACTTTAAATCATGCTAAGTTAAGTTTAAGTTAAACTTCGTTTTTGAAGTCCGATTAGAAGAAACCACGGCAGATCAAATGATCGACATGTCGAGTCAAAATCTCGAATACTTATATAAAAGCTCCTAACGGCTGAATTGAAACGTGAACCGCCATTAACACAAACAACTCAATGTTATAATCAAAGCAAATTAGTAAGTAAGTGAGCGATTACCTAGCCAAATTTCTAGGCGTGAATTATTTCTCTGACTAAATACTGACGACCAACCAACAGCAGCTAACGGGAAGAGTCGGTTCTAAATGTCTACACAGCATTTTACTATCTTCTTATGCCATATCTGCAAACTTTTTTGATAGCATAGACTATTCAATTCAGAAACGCTAAATAATTTCTGCAAATTTCATATACAAATATCGTAGAAACGTAGTTTTTGCACCTGGGTCCCAGTTTCAAATTTTACGAATTTGACCTGAGTAAACACCTGTGTCCAGGTGAATAATATAATTGCTTACGGATGCTCACAGAGGACAGTTAATTCATGAGATTAACAAGATTTTTGCGCGAGTGGATTCTCTACGGAGAATGAAGACGCGTTCAATAAATCAAACGTTACGGAAAAATTGTAGACTATTTAGCTAGATCGGAACAACAACCTCTCCTATGCTCAGGTGTGAGCTAAGACGCGCCCTCCGAATGTGGTTTACGATTGGAAAACCAATGCACAGTCGTCGTCATCGTCATCATCATCGTCGTCGTCGTCGTCGTCGTCTACCAAGTGTCGTTAAAACCTCCGGTATAAGATTTATTGCGCGCCATTTCAGAGCGACCGGTCGTCGGGCAGCCGACAAATTAACCGTCCGGCGGCGGTAAAGGTTCGAACTCTGCACCTGAAACGCATTGTACCTGGTGTGCGGCGTTTCTTCCCTGCAAACGACATTCCGACGGTGCGCGTGTTAAATTAGGCTGAATTTCTTTATGGCAGACGACGACGACGACGACGACGAGGAGGAGATGCAGATCCCGGATACACCGTCGTCGCCGCCGTCGTCGCCCGTCTTCTCGAAGCGCCACCCGACCCATCATCACCTGCGGAGACGTTGCAATGGGGATAAGAAGACGTAACCGATCCAACGGCGCTGATCTTACGGGAACCGTATATTGCAGCTGACGGATAATTCGGGAGAAACTGACGATAATAAAGAGGAGAAGGAGGAGGAGGAGGAAGAAGAAGAGGAGGAGGAGGAGGAGGAGGAGAGGACCCACGCACCTTCGTCTTCTCCGTCGCAATAATTTCTTCTCGGCGCAGGACTCGTTGAACGTACGCCAGCCGGGGGTTTATTGCGCGACGGAAGATTTGCGTCGTCAGAATAACGACGCTGCACCCGACAACCTCTGGACGATCAGTTCAATATAACCGAAGTCAAAATCAGGCCGGCGCTGAGACTTAGCAGCGCGGAGAAAAACAGAGGCGCTGATAGACCACTACGTATACTACTGGAAATTTCGTGTTTACTTACTTACTTACACGGAACCTGTCCAGCGTGGCGATGAATTAGAACTCGACCTGAAGGCCAATCGCTTCAACTCAGACAGCTACAGTTAAACCTCGTAAAAAGGGACTTGGATAACACGCGGCCCCGTTCAGCACAGTTTGACGGACCGATATCGATTGCTTTCTTTGAACTCGATTACTTTCGGATAATATGGAGGCTTGTCAGGTCAATGGTTTACTTTTTACTTTACTGCATATAGCGCATCGATATATATATATATATATATATATATATATATATAATCTTTATATATACATATATAATCTTTATATATATATACATATATAATCTATATATAATAATCTTTTAAAAGCCTGTTGCATCTTAATGCAAGATGCTATATAAGATGCAATATGTCATTAAAAGAGGAAAACCATTTAGATTTTATACCTATAGAATGTCTCTGGACTCAAGAGATGCTGTTAACAATGAGAGCAAATTGACGCTTTGGGGCTTTCAGCCGCCGACGAATGACAATCATGCACTCGCTCACATTCTACTCAATTAGAGAGAGCTCCGGAAAAAACAGCGGCGGCGGCGGCGGCGGCGGCGGCGGCGGCGGCGGCGCACAGAGCACCAATTTGCGCTTATTCTTGTGAGACGAACCGCGGAATGCAAGAGCACGCGGGGGCAGGCAGAGCGCGCGCTTCGTTTGGCGATTATAATCGAAGAAAATGCCCGACGACAATGACCGCGCGTCGTGGCGAATTCCGAACGCAAACGCTGCTGCCCCTAGCAGCAGCAGCAGCAGCAGCAGCAGCAACGTTGACATGCGATGACGCAGTCCGTCCAGATGGTCCAACCAGGACAGAGAACTTCATAACGAAATTCTTGTGGGCAGTTCAACCTCGCCTCCCCTCCTCCTCCTCCTCCTCCTCCTCCACTTCTTCCCCTTCGGATGCCAGATCCAACGTCGGCTAAGCCTTTATCCCTTTGCTCATTTGCACAATCGTCCAAATCACGGAGGCGGCCTGAACTCCATACGAAATGAACCGTCCTGTCACAAACGGTGTACGTTGGACGGGAGTGGGGGTGGGAGTGGGTCGGGTGGGGAGGGAGGGAGTACGAGAAGACCTCCCCGACCGACAACGTCTTTAGTTAGCCACGACGCAGCAGCCTCGGGCTTCGACGACCGCTCCCCCATCGAGTTTTAATAACAAGTGAAAAGATGGATTGAGCGCGGTCGTACCAGGCTGGATGGACGCTGATGGACACGGTAGGAATGTTAAACGTCCCGTGGCGTGTTTATGGGCGTGACTCTCCTCCCCTCCGCCCCACCCCAACCGGACATCTGGTCATCTCATTTGTCGGCCGCAGTGACCGTATATGCCGACCGGACAACATTATTCCGCCATTTGTCTTGATCCCGAGTTCGACGGACACGGGACCGGATACGCATCCGACGCCCGCCGTTCGCGGGACGTTTGCCTTGGTACCTTGTTCGGGAGACGTTGCTTTGGGATTGTCAGGTGTCTTTGTGACTCGCGATCCAGTCCGGGGGCGTCGACGCGGAGGGGCCGGCGGATGGGGGAGGGTGGGGAAGGGGGGCGAAGGAGGAGGGAGCGTCTCTGCTTTAATTTCGAGACATTTATTTCGGATCTCCATCAACTTAACGCTTCAAAGCGAAGAAATTGGAAAAGACCGACGACCATCATAAAACCACTGTACGCTGAATGGAAGGCTGGCCGGTGGCTGTCACCCCACTTGACCCAAACAGCCAAGGGTCAAATGACGTACACCGCATCTCAGATTCAATATTTATGCCGTTACTTCTAACTCCTCCTCCTCATCTTCTTCTTTTTCTTCTTCCTCCTCTTCCTCCTCCTCCTCATCATCATCATCATCATCACCATCATCATCACCACCATCATCAACATCTTCTTCTTCTTCAGTTTCTTTCTTCTCATCTTCCTCTTCCTTCTTCTTTATCTTCCTCTTCTTATTGTTCTTCTCGTTCTTGTTCTTTCTCTTCTTCTTCTTCTTCTTCTTCTTCTTCTTCTTCTTCTTCTCCTCCTTCTTCTTCTTCTTCTTCTTCTCATCATCATCATCTTCTTCTTCTTCTTCTTCTCCTTCTTCTTCTTCTTCTTCTCATCTTCTTCTTCTCCTCCTCCTTCTTCTTCTTCTCCTTCTTCTTCTTCTTCTTCTTCTTCTTCTTCTTCTTCTTCTTCTTCTTCTTCTTCTTCTTCTTCTTCTTCTTCTTCTTCTTCTTCTTCTTCTTCTTCTTCTTCTCCTCATCTTCTTGTAGTCGTTGAATTTGCGTTGTTCATGTACTGTTCTGTTTGGCTCTTGACCTCTAGCTCCTAGCCTCCTAGTCACGGAAGCCTAGATTAAGCATGGTCAGGACCGCCGAGAGGGAAGGGCAGGGAGCAAATGCACAGGGGTCCGGCGGCCTGGAGGGGGCACGAGCCGATGATGAAGATGTTTTATCAACAATAATAACACAAAAAGGTCACCATGATATGTGCACAGGTGCCCGCAAGTAAAAGGGGGCCGTGTGCTGGGACATCGTAAACAGCGTGAAAAAGTGATAAGCAAAAAAGGTGGTCAGCGATTTCCCTCAAGACTTGTGACTTGTCAGGGGGCCGTCGGCCCTTCTGCTCATGAGCCCGGAATTTCTCTCGGTGGGCCTGAGCAGTGAGCATGGTGCTTAATCTAGGCTTCCATGCTCCTAGTGTATGCGTTTTTGTCATTTAGATCATCCTCTGGATGAGTAGAGTGGGCGACAGCGAAGACTTTGGTCGCTGCCTTTGTGATATGATGAGAGAGAGACAGAGAGACAGAGAGACAGAGAGACAGAGAGACAGAGAGAGAGAGAGAGAGTCTTCCATGTAATTTAGCTCAGCAGCGTCGAGCCAGCTTCTCATCTCCACCAACAACTTCATTTGTCCACTAATGGTATGAGGCGTGCGTGCAAAATGAAACCGATGTAGGCGTTCGTCCCCTCGGCCACCTCGCCAACCTCCATTTCTTCTCCTCCTCCTCCTCCTTCTTCTTCTTCTTCTTCTTCTTCTTCTTCTTCTTCTTCTTCTTCTTCTTCTTCTTCTTCTCAGAGAGGGCATCGAATGACCAGGGCCGGAGCTCCGCAAGGCAAGGACGCCAGCTGTTAAGATCCGGGACATCTGGCAAGAGATCCGCAGTGTTTAATCTAGGCCGTTTCCGGGGGGAAATTGCCCTTCCCCTCCGGAAATTTCAAATTCCCTCGGAAATTTTGGAATACTACATGGACTAACAGCGGCCCCTAGCAGAATTCCTCCCGGCTTTGTCAGTTTTCCACCCCCCCGGCTTTTTCAGTTCCTCCCGGAGTCCAGGAGTCTAGATTAAACACTGGAGATCCGGCACTACTGGCATCAGATCCGGAACGTACTTTTTATTCGTTGTGATCTTTTAATGTTTACTTTGATCGCCTTTCGAAAATCGAAAGAAAATGAAACGACAGCTGTTCTCTAATTGTTTAAAATTAATTTTAAAAAGTTGTGAAGAAATTTTTTGGTCTGATGATAAATAAGGAGGTCCGGCACCTCTGAACAAATAATTTAACCACTGGTCATGGCTCTAACTAATCGACCCTCAAGACTAAATACAGTTACACTGTAATTCGAGTGCCTGTATACTGCTCCTATAAGGTCTGGAGCAGGGATGCATAACCAGCGGCCAGCGGGTCGACCGGCTCCGCCAACGTGTTCTATCCGGCCCTTTGAGCAAATATTTAAAACATCTCAGAAAGCTGGTCAGAAAACGGTATTTTTTCTATAGAAATCATACATCAACTGACTGGGCTATCTCATATCAATTGGTCTACAACTAATCCTTGTGTGACTTGTGTCTAGCAGTAGTTTAGTTCAATGCAACATTTTGCAGAGTTAATTTTATTTGAGTTGCAGATTTACCGTATATAAAATATATTTTAGACATCGGCGTAAGTCACGAGGGAGCACTGTCTAGGGCGCCCCCTATTTCGGCTAGGGTCAATCGTTGGATTTGCACAAAATAGTCGATAGATAATTATTTCGTGGGGTGTAGGATGCTTGTCATCAGAATCAGAATTTTTGTATATATCTAAGAAAGACGAAAAGCAAAATTCAAAATTCTCTCGATTTGGAGAATCTTTTGACAAACGACAACGAAAAAGACGAGTGAAAGGATTTGAATTATTGGGGGAGGGGATTTCATCAATAAGAGTTTTATTTAAATAGAAGAAGTTTTATTTTGAAAGGAGTTGAATCGGTTGATTTATCCGCATGAAACTGAAGTTTCTTCCTATAAACCATCTCACTTTTCCAAACTTGACTATTGCATTACGGATCCTGCTTACTCTTCCTGTAGGTGTAGCCAGTGGAGAACGATTAAAATTATTATTTTATCTGCGATCAACTATCACGGTCAGTGGCGTAGCCACGGAGTAAACCCCCCTTGACTGCCGACGAAATATTTTTTACATGCTTTTCCACCCATTTTTCTGCCGACGCGAAAAATCTTTGGCTGCCAAAAAAAAATTCTAAGCACTATGGAAAATAGAACAAATTAGAAAGAATACGAAGGTGACGACCTTTTTGCTTGTCAGCTACTAAAAATGAAGAATAAGTTTCGTTACGATCGAAACAAAAACCCCCATTCCGAAAATCCTGGCTACGCCACTGATCACTGTCACCCAAGATAGAATCGTACAGGCTAGGCTTTGATTGTAGTCGAAAATGACGTAAGCTTCTTATGTTCGAAACTAATCACCACCGAACTAAAAGAGAGATCTGCTAGTATGAAACACCTTGATGCAATTTCCATGTTTCTTCTATGAATTAAAAACCACGATTTAATGTTTGTATTATTGTATACAGTTTTAAGTATTTACTACATCGTATACGGCAGGCGAAACTAAAATACACAACTGACTATTTTATATGTAACTTTCGTTTGCGTCTGCTTTACATTGGTTTCCAAACAACTAAAAATCCATTTATTATTATTATTATTATTATTATTATTATTATTATTATTATTATTATTATTATTATTATTATAAATCGTCCGTGACCCCTTAGCATAGACGTTGACTTGTATGAAAAATGAGGGCTCAATCCCTACGCCTTTCCCCTCTCTAACCTAGCTCCTCAAAAAGTGGGGTGGGTCGGGAGTTTAGTGGCCTATATAATAGAAGTCTATGCGTATGCCCCTGGTGCGTAATGTAGGGAGGGTGGGTAATGGTCAGGCCTAACGTCTTGGTAAATTTTGACTGAGATACTTTCACTAGCTAATATTCAGAACGCAGAGATTTTTCATTTCTGTCAGGAGAAAAAAATAAGTAACGATCACATCAAGAGATTTCCCGCCGACAGTAGGCCTACTCTTGGGTACTTCCCACCCACCCGGTGTCAGACGAATGGCGCCATGAACGACCCTATAATATTACAAAGGAGCCTATAGCTTGGTCGGTGTGGTCAAACGTTGGCACACGTTGGATCTGTTCTTGGATCTCTTTTCCTTTTGTTTACCTCTGAAGGTGAGCTCTAGCAATCTAGCAGATATAAAAGGCAAAAGATCTGAGACGTCTCACCTTGTACACAGTTCGTTGTCTTAGATCGTTTCTCGGAAAAGACATTTAGTCTTGCTACAAAGTACACCGAGAAAACGCGTCGATGTATGTCAGAGGTACTCAAACTTTTTTCAAGCCGGTCCACATTCTGTCTTCCATCGTTCGTGAGGTTCCATTAGATGAAAACGGACGTCTATAGCTGCTATTCCAATGCCCACAACGGCATAATAGGCAACTACGAGTAACTACGGGTCATATAAATAAACTGTTAAAAGTGCACCAGGGTAACAGATTAAAATGACAAAAGCCAAATGCAAGTTATAAATGTCAGATTTTATGACAGGATATTGGCCATTTCCCCAACTCAAAAAGTCTTCAAGGTGATCAGTTCTCAAAGCGGGGTCTGGGGCGAAGCCCCAACCACAGAAATTTTCATTAATAATAGAAATAGACGGTGAGCTCTGGACAGTCTGGTGCATATTTTAAAGACTTTAATTATGATTTATTCCTGAGTGACTAAAAGCTGTAATAAAGCACGAACAGTTCAAAGACAGAAACGAAATACATCAACGAATGACTGCAATAACAACAATAAGTGAGCAGGCAAGCGGATATTTATAATAACTGGATTCTAAGTGATTGCTGCTGCTGTTGCTACTGCTACTACTACTACTACTACTACTACTACTACTACTACTACTACTACTACTACTACTACTACTACTACTACTACTACTACTACTACTACTACTACTACTACTACTGTTGCAGCCACGTGCCTTTAATAAAAATCTCATCAAGTGAAATTATCAAAAGGAAAGCATCGTTAGGTCTACTCCTCCATAAAACATACGGTGTTTTTATAGAGCAGGTGTTCTTGAACGAAGCGTTTAAGCGTCATAATCTAGCCCACACAGTCCGTTCCTCAGCCACCGGGAATATAAGGCAATAAGAGAAGTGAAGCAAAGCAAAGCACACGGTCCTTGGAAACCTATACTGGTATTTCTAAGGAACGCGTTTCTTCTGCAAAGGAAACTGAGAAATCATTCTTTTCGGCGCTTGAGAAGAAAGGTCTTCTCCATCGGAACACCGTCGTCGTCGTCGTCGTCGTCGTCGTCGTCGTCGTCGTCGTCGTAGTTTATATGCAATCACCTCTGACAATGTCGCCGACGACGACGACGACGAAATAAGTCAGTTTCACCGGACAACCGACCGATTCACGCAAGGGAAGTGAAACGCAGCAGCAGCAGCAGCAGCAGCAGCAGCAGCAGCTATCCCAGTAGGACGGCGAAATCGCTTTCACCGCCGCGTCTTTATGGAGTTATTTATCGTCCGAAACGTTTTCCAGAGAGCGTCGATCGGTCTTTGTAGCACGGGACAGACGGCCTATGACGCCGACGACGGCGGCGGCGGCGGCGGCACGGCATGGCGGCGAGGGCGACGGCGGTCGTCGAAGGGTTCTGCGGCCGTCGATGTAAAGAGCTTTAGCGTTGATTAATATTAACAGCCTCGCGAGACCTTGACGTCGATCATCCGCCGGCGTCGTCGTCTTGAATGCGCCTTCTTCTTCGCGACGAGATTACGGACCCCCCCCCCCCACCGCTCACCCCACCCCGACCGACCGGGAGAAGAGCACAACTGAGAAGTTTTACGTCTACCGGTTCCGATTTGAAGAGAAGCGGAGCGCAAGAACCAAAAACAGTCTAATTATGGCGAGAATAGAGATCTACGACGACGACTACTACTACTACAAGTGCCGGACCCGCGCGCGCTCCCAACGAAGACTGGCGGTATTAAGACGACGACGACGACAACGACGACGACGACGACGCCAGAGCGGCGAATATCATAAACGTCATCCGAAGGGAGACATGAAACAGCCATTGATTCTAATATAACGACGGTTGACGTCGGTTTTCACGAGTCGTGCGGTTGTACGCGACGCAGTAAACCTTTGATCAACCAAGGACCACATTGTACCCTCGGGACGCCCTATCTATCTGTTAACCGTACGTGTGAATTAACTCCTTCCTCGGCGCCGCCGCCGCCGCCGTCGAGGGAAGGCGAGGGGCGACCGACCGACCGACCGAGCGACGGCTTTGTGTTCGGACTTCGGTCGGTCGTTCGACGTCGCATATACGCGGTGACTGCGGATCGAATCCCAGGCGGCTTACGCGATGTTACACTCGCTCCGGTCGACGGTGATCCGCCGTCGGAAGTAAGCGACAAGGTTCCGGTGTGAATGAGTCGACGGGTCAGGTCAGAGTTGAACCGATCGTCTCTCTCTCTTACCCCTCGCGCGACGAGGGGAGGGGGCCCGTCGGTGGTCACAGGCTTTGTCTTGCGCTTTGACTTGCAGCAGCATTATTTAACAGTAAGTAAGTAAGTAAGTAAGCAAGTAAGTAGGTAAGTAAGTAGGTAAGTAAGTAGGTAGGTAAGTAAGTAAGCGCTTTGGATCATGGACGTCTTTAGAAAATCGTTCTGCGGGACAGAAGTTTTCGCGGATACTGAAGTGGAACAATTTTTGTTTCTGTGAAAATTTTAATAATTGTATACAGGGCTTTTTTGTGCCGGAGCGAGGCGGAGTGGCCTTCCGGAAAATTCGGACTGCGTTCCGGAAAATCCGGACTGGTTTTTTGAAAAATTAAATTATTAAATAGAAAATGTAGAACTATATCTATCTATCTATACATTGCTGTATTGTATTGATTATAATCATTATATATATATATATATATATATATATATATATATATATATACGTGACTACGTCATGTTGACAAGTGACTTCCGACTGTTGCGCTCCGGAAAATATTTTTTTACAAAAAAGCCCTGATTGTATATGAAAAGGCCTATACTGATGAGAAATAGTTATAAAGAAGCTTACCTTTGCATTATACTGTATGTTTATACATCGGTGCTTGAAACTAACGACTCCTTGAAGATGGTTGGAATACAACGCAGGTTCCAGAGGTTAAAACATAGAGGTGGATTACCTTAACCTCCCATTTTTTCCAACAAAGACCTCTGCACCTCTCTGTGTCATTGACGTCTCCATGTTTTAGATTTAGTTTAGCAGATTTCACGAAGCTCTTTGTAGCCTGCCTCTAAGAGCGCTCGCTATATGCCTATGCCACTCAAATCACGAGCAGCTACGCAGGGCGTCTTTCTCTGTCAGATAAATTCTCTTCGTGGCCGGACAAATTGTCACGGACAAAATGTCAGCGGACAAAATGTCACGTACAAAATGTCACGGTTTAGGGTTATGGTTAGAGTTTAACCATAACCCTAAACCGTGACATTTTGTACGTGACATTTCCGCGCACATTTTGTTCTAGGCCTATAGCACCATTCTCTTTGGTGTCTTATTTGCGTTTGGATAAAAGTTAGACACAGGTAGATTGAGAAGCTGTTAGAAACATCTTCCGAGGGATATATATATATATATATATATTCATATATATATATATATATATATGTATATATATATATATAAAAACAATATTGTGATGAAATTATTATGCCCGTCGGATGTTGTACGGTTTCCAATCGAGACGGAGAATTTAGCTCATGGCTAGATTTTCTATGGAGAGACCTAAGAGCCGTTGCAAATGGTGCAGCCATTTCTGAGATCAGACAGTTTCTAACTTCTAAGTAACTAGAATACTATATCACCATATTACTATATTTTTTCAGTTTAAAATCCTACCAGCTGGAGGCCTTCTATTTAAAAGGCACGTTGAGTAAACGTTTTTAATATAGCACAAATATTCCAATATCTGATTTCGTCTCCATATATGTCAGGGACAAAATATTTAATTTCAGTGACCATGTTGAATGTATAGTTGTAATATAGTGAAGATCTGCAGCGCGTGGACCAAGGGAACAGTAATAAATGCATTAGGCCTAAGAGGCGTTTTCCAATTGCCCCGCACAACGCCTTTTTGACTAACTCTAAATCGCCATGCATTTTGCTTAAAAATTCAGAAATATTGGCAAAATGGCAACATAGATAAAACACAAATTCTAAATTAAAGAGTAAAAATTTAAAATCACAATAATGTCTTCGTTAGAAGCAATTGATCAATGACGGTCTCTCGACCCTTATACCGTATATTCATACATACATACATACATACATACATACATACATACATACATACATACATACATACATACATACATACATACATACATACATACATACATACATACATATTCATTCATTCAAGACTATACTTATCCATGCTTATACTGATGTAGGGGTTAAGGTAATTACATTACACTACAGTGCGCTATAGAAGTCACAGAAGTCATTCAGTACAGACAGTCACGAGAAACCATCACTTAAGATGCTGCTATTTGTATAAACCAGTTTCAAGTGTTTTAAAGGAATCGTCAAGATATGAACTTTATAACTGTTGTGAACTCTAAAGATACGAACTTTAAGATAGTCATGTGAAATGTATATGAAAACTGTTTAGGAGCGACTTAGATATTGAACTGTATGTCATATGAACTTTTAACTTGTGTGGAAAAACTTCGCTAATAAAAAGGAGCAGTCGGCCAGTGTCGGTCAGAGTCGGTCGATCCGATCCAGTCGAAGAACTACAACACGACAACTAGAGGGAGCAGCAACGAAGTCTCCGCCGAGACGACAACCAAGGGCCAACAACAAGAAGGGATCGGAGGCTGACCGACCGACACTGACGGCGCTTGTCAACTATCAATTACGTGTCGTTTCTACAATCGCTAGTTCCCGTAGCATACGTCCAGTCAACAAGGGTGTATGCTACACTTAAAATGTTGTTTAAGTTCAATAGCTTTGAAAAAAGATTGAGACTTCATTGACTTAGAGGCTTTGAAAGGTCGTTTTCCTTTCGTCACAAATTTAGCATTTCACAAGTTTAACGTCTTTTTTATTGCATTAATTCCCTTTCGATTCTTCTACCCGAATACAATGCTAAAACGAAAGCATAGACGTCACGTATCTCAGCGCTTTTTCAACATGTTCTGTTCAATGCTTTCTCAAATGTAAACTGTAAAGCTTTAGATGGATCATGGATCTAAAAATCGTTAAAGGAGACTTATATTGAGAGATGCGTCGTTTTATGTCTCTTATGACTGTCCACAGTCGATGCTTTTGTCTCTTTGCTCGAAAGTCGCCTGCGAATAATCGTTAAAACGCATCGGACGCAGTAATTAAAATTTGCCTTCTGTATAAAAATGAAGTTCAATGTATATTAATCTCCAGTTTCCAATCGATTGATTCGAATGCTGTGTCTGTTCGTGTCTCGTCTGTTCAATATGCTGTGAGTGCAGAGTGCAGAGTGAACAGCGCTCAAGTGATTGCCGACCGGAGGGCAAATGGGTCCAAATATGTATAGAAGACAGTTCGGAGTAAATTCAGGAAGTCCGTAAATATCTCTAAGCGATAGAATTACTGACAATTTGCGTTTTCTTTTAACGCGCATGGCGCTACTCTTAGACGCAGAGGACTGTGGTGTTATTAGTGGAAATAGACTCAACTTGACGCTAAAAATCAACAATATATATATATATATATATATATATATGGAGAGAGAGAAAGAGAGAGAAACAGAGATAGAGAGAGAAATTACGTAATATTGCAAAAGCAGAATGTTTAGTAGAGATGCAGTGCGTTAAAGCCTTTCTCTTTGCTTCTCTGACTGTGCGGTTCTAAAGTGTTTCGAAATTTCGAAATTTCTGGGAGAGAGAGAGAGAGAGAGAGAGAGAGAGAGACGAGAATTACAACCGGAAGGAAAGTAGATGCATAGAGAAACTGCTAAATGCCTCTGTTAGCGCTTCGCTCTTACGAGAGACTGTCGCTTAATCGAATTGCTAAAAGCCGAAAAGCATCATCGGCGCGCTCTTTCCAGGCGAGCTTCCATTTCGGTCGCACAGACGATCAACGAACGAACCCGAATATATCGGCGCGACACCGTAGATCTAGAGTCGAAGACGACGGTGGGTTGGGGAAGGGCAAGTGAGGTGGAGCGGCGCCGGTCGAAGCAACAGCCGACAATCATTAGGCCAAGATGTTATATACGCGGGAGTCTGGTCGGAAAACGGCGGGTAAGGAGGCGATGGCGGCGGCGGCTGCTGCTGCGTTTACCGTCTTCTTCTTCTTCTTCTTCTTCTTCTTCTTCTTCTTCTTCTTCTTCTTCTTCTTCTTCTTCCCGCTTATTACTCATGGCAGGACGGCGGTCAGTGTCCAAGTCTTTCGAGATGACATGGTCCATTAGCGCTAATGCAACGTCGACTCGGCAAGCAGCAACTAGCCGCGGCTGTCATCGTCAATTTCCACTTTTAAATATCACGTACAGCCGAACGGACGGACGGACGGACGGACGGACGCGCGACCGTTCGGCAGCGAAGAGGGAAGGTCGCGACGACCACGACCTTCTCTAAGACGCTGTGCCCCTCGCCGCCGCCGCCGCCGCCGTCGACGGTAGCGACGATCGTCGACGTCTTATTGCCAGGAAGCATTTTAGAACAATGCTGTTAGATCCTACGTTATTGAATTGCGGCAAAAGAGTAGCAGAAGTCGTGTAAAATTAGGTAAGAAGATGGACTATTAGAAGGCAATCAGACAGTAAGGTCGAGGAAGAAGAAGACAAGAGATAGGCCTATGCTCGTACTAATGGTATCGAAAATTCTAATAGATAGCCAAATGTACTGCTAAGATAGATTAAGTGGGAGAAGATATTCGTATCCCATTCACAACAACGTGTATATATATATACAGGCGCGTCGGAACGAATTTTCAGCAGGGGGTGCAGATTTTCTTCAGGTAAAAGTTGTCTCTGGGAAACCATTGACAAGCAAAAAATGTCGTCGACACTCAATTTTATCCTAAAAATACATTGACAAGCAAAAAGTTCGTCTGCGCACCTTTCTCAGGGCTGCACCCTGTCTGCACCCCTGAAAAGGAGTGCAGACAGGGTGCAGACCATCTTCTTTCCAAAGGGTGCAGCTGCACCTGCACCCCCACTTCTATATATATATATATATATATATATATATATATATATATATAATATATATACGTGTGTGCGTGTTTTGTCCATATGCCAGAGTTTGTACGTATCAATATTATTTATAGAAACCTATAGGCATAAGGGTATATTCTTACTGATTATATTATTCGCGTTCGTATTCAGGTCTTTGATCTACTATTAAATAAAGTCACTTCCTGTTAGAGCCTTTTTTCAGCGAACAGAAATGAATTGAGTTCTATTGGCCAGTGGCACGACGGACCCTATTATTCTGCAATCATGCTAAAGGCCTCTCCGATGCATCGAAATCATCGCCGGCGACGAAAACGACAAACAGTAAATTTAATCTGCGCGTCTCTTCTTCCGATGCTCTTCGATGTTGAAAATAGCATTCGATTGGACGTACATAGCAGCCTACACACGCGTTCAATTAGATAATTAATTAATTAATTAATTATATAGGCCTAGTTGGATTTAATAATATAATTATCCAATTATATCATTATTATTATAATGTTATTATGATAGTCCAACGTCGTAACTGCAGCCGGTCACCGGCCTGTGGGAAGACAATCGCAAAAATCCGATGATTAAACGAAAAGATACTGTAGTCCTCTGACCCTCTGTTCTTTCCAGATCATTTAATTTTTTTTGTTCCACATTAACATCGGCCGACATTATTTGTTCTGTCCTGAGCTCGCGAGTCGGCTGCACCAGCCGAAGTTCAACAGGAATTTCTTTATTCTCTAAATCTTTAATCTGTTCATAGTCTGCCTCGCTGCTTTACCGCTCCCACTCTGGCTGATCCCTGGAATTAAATTTGCCCTGGCGAGCACTAAACTTCGGCTATAGCTATTTCAACTGTAGACTAAGCGCGTAGGAATAAGCAGCTACTACGGTACCTGCTTTCCAAAGCGCTATAGAATATATATATATATACAATATTTAGTACAATACAATATTTATTTTGTAACAGTATATACAATAGAGAAGAATGCTTTCTGTTCCAAAGAATATCCGTCACGATTCAGCGTTTCAACGCCATCGCATTCCGAGGAACATTTCCAAATCTGCAACCGAACGAGAGCTAGCACACTATAATTTCATGTCTCCGGACAATTTTTTATCATAAGTCCCTCGGGAATGAAGTACCGAGGGCATAAATATATATATATATATATATATATATATATATATATATATATATTATTAGTGGTCCACAAATTTTTTTTCTTGAATTATGGTGGTGCTAGGTTTGCATTTTGTTCGTATATGTTAAAAAGAATTTATGACAAAATTTTAGCGTCATAGAAGAATATTAAGAGGTGCCACCAAACACTTTTTTACTCACCCATAGTGTACAGTGTACAGAAATATTCATCGTTTTGTCACTCAAGTATAAACACAACAATGTTTGATAATCAGGCACAGGCATTATTGAAAGTCATCACTATTTGACAGTAAAATAGTAGGCAACATGACAGACAAACTCAGGTAATTATCAAGTTCAGCCACCAGACAAGTCTTTGTACTATCCGGAAAGCGACACGATGCTCCTCAACCACTTGCAGCAGAAACTGTTTCTGTTCTTCATCTTTGGTCAAGAGGTTGTTACATTGTCCAATCAGAGCTACTTCTATTTCTGCCAAATCATTCACCACTTTTAGCTCTGACAGCATTTCCTTTGTTTGTCTGTATGGTGGGTCTTTGGTCCATTCATCTGGATCTTTCTCAAGAAAGTCCAGCGATATGTCGAAGATTGTAAACAACTGTTTAGTGTGTATGGTGACAAAATCTGACAGTTTACTTTGTTTTATGTCCTTCGGCTGTATGTCAGCTCGTTTACTTGGTACTTCGCAGCGAGGAGGCTTTGTTAATTGTGCAACTAACTCACACTTTGTTTCCAGTGGCACAATATTATCATCGCCAGCAAAGAAACTGAGACTGAGACCCACTGATGCTGCAGAGTTGCCTGCAAACTTGTTCTTGCCACAAGCCTCTTTATGGAGCCACCAATTCCATCACAAGGGCTTTTCCGTGGCTAGTAGCCAAAAATCCACTCTACATCTATTCCAAAATCAGCTTGATGCAGGCAAAGATTCTTCAAGTTTTTGCAGTTCTTGTAATGTGCTGCAGCTCCAACACTAAAGTACACTATTTTCTGCAATGCATGGATTTGGCTCTTGAGAAATGTTAACACTATTTCAATGAATGCATGTACAGTACCTGTCACATGTTCATGGTCATCACTTATTATGCAGATGGACAAGCAGGACAGGTCATTGCTGGGTTGCTCACGATAATAAACAACAAATGGATGCAATGTGACCTGTGATGTTTCCCAGTGAAAACCTTGCACTGCATCCTGACAGACAAATGAATAATTGTCTGCAAAATGCAGTAGCACAATAGCTCTCCCAACAGGCAAAGACTCCTTCAGATTATGCAAGTAAGATGACTGTGCTTTAGCAGTGAAGTGATGACGTATGGTTTTATCAACAGCAGTGTACAGCGAAGTAATGCAATCTACAACTGTCTCTGTCACTGACTGCAGCTTCGACTGACCATCATGCATCCATCGTTTGTATGTGAAAAACCACATTAACTATGAATAGCAAATTATTTTGAGCACACAATTTTTTATGTCTTCACAAGTGTCATGAAAGCAGATAAATAAACTAATGAGACAAAAAGTATTAATCTTATCTAAGTTTTGTTTAAGATGAGCAGTTTGAGACCTGTGTGAACCGTGTGACCAAACAAGCCGACCGGAAACTCCATTCGGCCATGTAGAGAGTTCAATCAAAAGGACTTTGTTGTTAATGCTTGATTCTGAATGTTCATAATTAGCTCAAAACAGACCAATGGTCTCAACAAGAGAAATACGGGTCACATGATAGAATCCATAATGAGAAGTATATTATGTGAAATGCATACCACATGACCTTAGATGTAGCTCACGGAAGAGGGAAATAAAGATATTTGTACAAAACTTTTCAATGAAAAAGAATCAAGACACCAACATGAAGTTTTCACCATAGCTAGTACTTACCAAGCACTATAAGCCTGTAAAGTTTGAAAACTGTGAGTTACTGTCAACATGATCATATATGGGTCGTTGTGGGTGCAAAAATAGGTGACTGTGACTCAGAAGATGATGCATAGTGGGTACAAGATCTCATTATTGACAGAAATCCTGTCTGAAATTGATGAATACATATATGTAGTTACATAAAGACACAACATACATAGTCTAACGCAGTGTTGGAGTTGTGAAATTTGAGCTGGGGGGGTCGAGGTTTTCATTTGTCTGAAATTCACTGAATAACAGAAGCTGCATGTACCCGATATGCAATTGTTGGGAACAGTAGCGTCATTTCGCACTTTTCTTTGGGGGCGAGATATTTTTTGGCAAATTTTAGGTAATTTTTTGCAATTTTGGCAAATTTTGGGCAATTTTTGGGTAAATTTGGGCAAATTTTCAATTTTTTACATTTTTGGCAAATTTTTGACAATTTTTATATATTTTGCACATTAATACATTAAAAATTATTTTTTCATTTCCTTGGGGGGCACGGCCCAGCCCCCCCAATGACGCCCCTGGTTGGGAATGTGTCTGGATGTCATTATACACTGAACCATATTGAACGTGGGGCGTATTAAAAATGTCAATAAGTGGTAAGGTTAGCAAATCTTTAAAGTCTTAAAACTACAGCCAACTGCTGGAAGTCAATTTATTATGTGAAAATGTTTGATCTGTGCATTATGTCTTCTGTCTTCTTTGGTGGGCCAGTCGCTTTATCCAATGCTCCTCGTCTGCCTGATTTTAACCAACTAATGACATATTTCTCTGCGTTCCAGAATGTAATAGGGGGACCATGGATCCCAATCATTAATAAGTCATTGATAGATGACACCAACAGCCTGTTTCTTTCACTGGTGTGATAGAGATTCATCTGACTGAATCCTCTCTCGCAGTCAGCAGATGAAAGAATGAGATGATTCAAATTTCTTCCCAGTGTAATGCCGTCAGTCTTCTTGTACATTGCATACTGTGCAACAGTTTCTGCTGCATCAGTGCAACTTATACCAAACTGCTTACACAAACTTGCAACATGCCTCTCCCCTAAAGAGCTGTATCCAATGGGTTTGCTGGCCATGTAGACTTAATCAAACAGGCAGCAGCTTCAATTAATTCTGAAGATGGAAAACGCTGACACAGATTGTCACACAATGACTGAAGAAACTGACCATTATGTTTCTCAAAGCTAGCAGCATCTGTAGCTTTTATCTCAATTTTAACACCTTTGTAGTGCTGGTCTTTCTGAAAATGTTCCAAAAATTTACTCATTGTTGTAACAATGCCTTTTTTGTCACCATAAACACTGCCTTCCTCATTTTCAACATCTTGACCTGCTTCACAATATTTTACCTCTTTCAATCCCTGAAGCTTATTTATGGTGTCATTGATATGACTAGCAGCAGTCAATATAGTGGCTTCCTGGCTCTGCAGATACAACTACAGCTGTTTAAGGCATCGCAAAGCATCCTTCAGCAAGCAGGTCTCACTTACAAAAAGCCAAGATTTCATTTTTTTAGCAGTCCCTGGTATTTGCTCCTTTCTTTTGATGTTCGGTCATCACCCTCTGCACCATCTGCAGATGAACACTTTGTGAAGTGGGCAACTAAAGCGGCAAAGTCGCGTAATACTGCCTTAACTGCTACAAATGATGAAAAGACCCAGCGAACATCAAACACTTTCTGAACTTTCAAAAGCCCAACAGACAGCAATTTCGCTTCATCTTGCAGCTCTCGCTGATTTTTGGGAGACATGCTATACACTTTGTACAGTTCATCTACAAACACTTTAAAGTACCAGATGGCATTAAGATCGTCAATGGAGTTCTTCACAGCCAACTCTAATCTGTGAGCCATACATGCATAGTAAGTAAGTAAGTAAGTCGAAACTGAGAGAATTGTTATAATTTTAATCAAGTTCGGGAATTATTATAATTCATTCTGAATTTCAGAAGCAGCAAATGTTGGGCCAATAGCTGGGGGGGTTGGAGTCGACCCCCCAAACATAATTTTAAGAAAGAGCTGGGGGGTTGGAAACTTAGCTGGGGTTCAACCCCCCCAACCCCCCCGGCAACTCCAACCCTGGTCTAACGTTTTGCTGATTCATGGTAATACCGGGCCAAATATCGGTGAAAACTGACTGTTATGGGATGTTTGGACATATATAGAGCGTGCTGTGTAGCGCCTATGATAAAGATTAATACTCCACTCAACTCAGCTGGAAAAAGTGTATGCACATTGCAAATTTCAGCCTGATATCGGCTGTGGTTCTCAAGATATTAAACTTCAAAAATCGTAAAACTTAACACGTAGCGTCGACTCGCAATTAGCCTCGTGCCTTCAAAATATCATATCTCTGAGAGTTTTTGACAAAAGAAGCTGAAAATTTCAAGAATTACTCAAATTGAGCTGTACTACAAGCCCTGCAAATGACATGAAGATGTGAGAGGGTGTGGTGAACACCCTTGGTTGAGTTGACTTGGAATGACCCATCTGATAAAAGTTCAATGCTATGGTGGCACCTCTAAATGCTAACCAATATGGCTGAAATTTAGTATAGAATATACTGATGACCAAAGGAACACATTACAAACCTAGCACAATTAATTTTTGAACATTTCAATTATTCCTATTGTTCGTGGACCACCCTAATATATATAGGTATATATATATTAGAACTTCGTTATAACTTACTAAACGGGTGTGTAAATTAAATTTTCAGTAGGCCTACGATATATCGGAGGTACGCTATGTATTCAATGCCACTCAATACGGTAGCGCATCACACGGAACCGTACATTGCGGTACGTTATAACCGAGTATACGCATGGGCGTCTCGCAGAAATTTTTCCAGGGGGGGTGCAAGACAGGGTTTTGTGACGAAAGTAATGAAAAAAATTTCAGGGGGCGCAAAACAAAGTTTTGTGACGAAATACACGAGTAATTTTACTTTTTTCATAACTTCACAATTTTTACAGAGGGTGCAATTGCACCCTCTTGCACCCCTTCCGGACGCCCATGAGTATACGTTATAACCGAGTCTCCGTAATAACGGAAGTTCTACTGCATATAAAGCACCAATGGAGACAACGAAATGAAAGACAGACGACTGTACTCTTCAGTGTGATGATATAATTCGTAAAATTCGACAGCTTCTAGCCACCCTACCGATAGTTTCCTTAGCAACGGCGTTCCTTAATAGCTTCTCTGATCGGCGCTTAAGTTCCAAACTGTGTTAACAGGTGTCAGGTTTGATTATCTGTACCCCGGAAGATGACTCCCACGATCCGATCATCATCATCATCATCGGTTCAAATTGGAGACAACAGAGAACATGAATAAAATATCCCATCCACAGTGGAGCTACGCCTGTTGAAGACTGCAAGGACAGAGAATGGGATCTTTGGCGGAGATTTTCAATAACTGACAACCAGGCAGTGAATATGGGACAGAATTTCAGGAAATTTGCGTCAATTGAGGACGTTATAATAAATCGTTCAGAGCGTTGATTTTACTTACTGATTGACAACAAACAATACGTTAACTAAATGCAGAGCAATCGACCCCAATAATATTTCAGAGAGAGAGAGAGAGAGAGAGAGAGAGAGAGAGAGAGAGAGAGAGAGAGAGAGAGCAGAGAGAGAGACAGAGAGACAGAGAGAGACAGAGAGACAGACAGAGACATAGAGACAGAGAAACAGACGACGCATGACAAACAGTCGCAATCAGAATGTCTTTGTCGTTTCTATTCATTTAATCTGTGAATGATGCACAGTTTCGTTGAGATTCAATTTAGAATCATTCAGCAAAATTCCATTAAAGCGCGATCACTAAGATTTACGTCTGTTTGCATCAGACTGTTGATAGCCAGTGTTTGGAAAACTCATGCAATAAATGCTTTAGGCCTAACTCAAATTCTCAACTCAATAAAATGAGTTCAAATTCAAACTCAAATCACTGTAGTTTGAATTAGTTAAATCAAGCGCTTCAGTAATTCTGTGAGTTGACTTCGACTCATCGACTCATCTTTTAGCGAAACAATCATTGATTCACAATAAACAAGACTGTTATTTTGAATTCGAGTAGCCTAATTGACCTACATGATATAACTACATTAACTTTCGTATAAGCGTATAGGGGTATCCAGTGTTTACCAACAAGGTCCGGTTGCTCCGCCCACTGGTGGGCAGAAACCATAGAAACCATTGTTGTCTATTAATAGACGCCAATGGCAGAAGCAGATTTCTTGCTGGTGGGCATAGATCAGTGACCATAGAGATTGTTCTGGATACTCCTATACCATAAAAGCATTCATTCTGGCTTTGCAGTGTATCAAGAGACATCTATAAATATTACAACTCACTGTTTCACAATCTTCCAAAGGCTTCCATATGTAAACTCCAATCGATTCAAAATGCCTTAGCTCGTGCAGTAACTAAATCGCCTAAATTTTGCCACATTACACCATTACTCAAATCTCTCCACTGGCTCAAAATAACAGAACGCATTGAATATAAAATAATATCGATGACTTATAACTCACTTCATACATCAAAACCAGTCTACCTAAGAAATCTGATAATTCCACAACAACCTGGATCTACTAGATCCTCTTCACATGTAACTCTCCTTCGACCTCTGAATCAATCATCTCTCAAAATTTGCAATCGTGCTTTTTCATATGCGGCACCTGAGCTTTGGAACTCAATTCCAATATCCCTCCGCTGTCTACATCAAAGCCAAATAACAAACTCTGAGTCACAATTTTCTCCCCTTCTTGCAACATCTCCTCATGTTTTTCTTTCTAAACTAAAATCATTTCTCTTTATAAAATCATTTCCTCCATAGCTATAGCATCCTGCCCACTTGCCCTTTTGATTAAATGACCCGGCATGAATGACCCACCTTTGGCTATAGCTACTTCATTTGAGATTGAGCGCGTAGGAATAAGGAGCTACTTCGGTGCATCTTTTGAAAGCGCTTTAGAAATTAACGAGATTTTACTTACTTACTTACAATAAAGCAATTTTAACGTAGCGAAATAACTGATCACTTGTCAGTACACTGACTAGCCATAATATAATCCACGGAATCCTTTATTTATACATCTTGGTGTTTCTATTAAGAGGTCCATGCATAATCACTACGCCGGACTGTAGGACCGTCATTTATGGACGCGATCACATAACAACCTAAAAGCAGCATAGACCAATACTATAGCACATGTGAATTAACTCATTATTTCTGAGATTTTGATCCCCGAGCGGCGGCTTCGCAGTGTCTTGCCTCTCGTAGCATGTCAAAGCGAACGTTCTTCCTTTGTCGTATCTGTCTTCACCCGCAGCATCTGATGCTACACCCCACCTCCCCCCACCTCCCCCACCCACCACAGGTCAGAAAATGAAAGTCAACGAAGATCGGGAACCGATCCGGTTACAGAGGACACAGCTTTGATCTCCGCGCTTCGATGACCGCGAGGTTAATGCAATGCAGTCAGTTCGGATACTTTAGAAATCCTTCGACACCAACACAGACCGTGTACACAGGCTTATATTCTGCCACCAGCTCCATCTTTCATTAGTCTTGCAGCAACGTTTGGTCTTGAGCAGTGTTTTATTCAGACCACAAGCCTTTGGGGGACAAATTGACTTGGCTGGAGGGAAAAAGACACAGTTCAATGCAAAAATTTGTGTCAGCAGTGGCGTAGCCAGGATTTCCGGAAGGGGGGTTTGGTTTTGACCGTGACCAACTTCAAAAAATCTTGACAAGTCAAAGAAAAGGTCGTTACCTCTTGCACCATTACATTCTATACCACTTAAAACTTTTAGGTCGGCAGCCAAGGGGGTTGACCCCCGAATTGCGTCCCAAAATAAAAAATGTATAGAAAATCATTTTTTTAAAATTCGGTAGCAAGGGGGCTTTAACCCCCTCCCAAACCCCCTTAGCTACGCCACTGTGTGTCAGTGCTGGGATTATTAAGCCTGTATAAAACACCATGGTGTTGAGTTTGTTGATTTGTTCTTGAAGCGTTGCCGCTTCATATTTTGACCTCAACTTGGCCGATAACTACAATGACTCATCGCTGATATTGGTGTTTACGTGATAAATGCAGTTACGCGCATGCGCTTAGAGACAGTGACGAATGGCCAAATCGATTGTGAGGAAAGAATTACAGCAATCGAAATTCACCATTCGTTTTATACGGAATTCAAAGCTCTATCGTCTAAAACTCCGCACTTTATCTATTCTAAACACGATACAACCGCTAAGCATACAGACTACCTATATTATAAACACGGGAGACATAGGCCATATAGGGCCTCTAGGCTCTATGGCATGACAAGGAAACACGAAGCGCAAAAAAACCGGACGAATAAAATGTAGGGTCAACGACGTTCTGATCTCGATAGCAATACTAAATGGATCCCATAACAGAGTGCTCTTCTTTAATTTCTCATCGTTTTCGCTCTCTGTCTCTCCCTGTCTGTCTGTCTGTCTGTCTCTCTCTGTTTCTTTGTCTTTCTCTCTGCCTGCCTGTCTTTGTGCCTGTCTCTGTTTCTGTCTGTCTGTCTGTCTGTCTGTCTGTCTCTCTCTCTCTCTCTCTCTCTCCTCTCTCTCGCTGCGACTTTAGAGCAATCACACGTCGGCCCTGCACTCCTGCAATTGACAACTCTCTATCTGCTACTGTGAAAAAAGAATTACAGAACATACTTCCTGACAACCAATTCACATTACGATTCTCTCATCTCAGTTATTCCACTGAAAACCAATTATGCCGAAACAAGCAACCGAATCAACCACCTAAGCACTGGAAGCTAGTTGTCTTATCGCCGCTCTCATACTGTTGAAGTGGAAAAGTATGTTATGGGAATAGACTGGGATATTTGTAAAGCTGTAAAGCTCTACCATGCACTGCATACGGCCTATGTTTTTTTGGCTGCTCATTTAAAACCGTTTTAATCAGGCTGGGGAGATGACGTGCGTTGATTTCATCGTTCGAATGACAAATTGTCGTCGAAGAGAAGTCGATCAATGATCCGTCCAAAGACTCCTCTAACGCTCGCACCGTTGACTGCACACTACTTCAGCGCATATATATATATATATATATATATATATATATATACAGGGTTGGAAGTCCGTTTTCTTCAGCAGGGCGATATTTTGCATTTTCGTCGTTCTTCCATGGTGCTTCCACCCAGTTGTTGGTTTTCTGCACGGATTAGGCCTGGTGCATCTGATTTTAATATTTCTGTCTTCGCTTCTGTCGGATTTTGCGCGTTTTTCGATGTTTTGACTCCGTTTTCGGGTATGTTTAGTTTAGTTCCATGCCCCACCCCATTTGGTTATAGAAACCCCGCTTGCACGAACCTGAGCGCACGCATAGATTTCGCACTGTTTACGCGGTCACGCTCTGATGGAGCCAGGGCCTAGCCAACTTTCCCAGAAGCGCTCGGGGCTCTGCGCTGTATGCAGGACGGTTCGGCGGCTCCACTGCGGCGACGGCAAGGTGCACCTCCACGGGCCCCACTCCAACCCCTGCCCCGGCTCCAATCAACCACCATTGCACTCGGGCAGCCAACCGACCGCTCCCGTTTCTAATGTCGGCTCAAATCAACGCGACCTTAGCGTACCGACATCGTCTTCCTTAGAGGCAACAGCAAACAGCAACGTCGGTGACGATCACCCTGGGTGCTTTGTTTTTCACCCCACAATAACAAGCGCAATAGCAAAACATGTACCTAAGTCGGCTAGAACCACCGTTTGTCAGTTGCTAATCGATATTATAAATAAAATTCTAGCTAACCCCTCCATCATTGACCACTGGCGGGATTTAATCTGCTTCGCCCCCATAAATTCTGAAGCAAACGGCTAGAGGGGAAAGAGGCATAACCAGGCTTCAGCGTTTAAAAACGCACGCAGAATTTTTATGCGGAGCTACACGAGAACATCGAGATCCTCTCAGACGCCAGCCAAACTCTCTCCAGCAAAGCAGCGACGAGGAAAAGCAGAGACCAGATGCTGGCAGCCTCAGTGTCATCCAAACTAGAGGATGGGAATATAAGGGCCGCGGTCAGGATCCTAATGTCAGATGAAGAACCGGTTACCCCCGACCCTCAGACCTACCAAGAGCTGCTTGAGAAGCATCCTTCACCACCGGAAGACCGGGTCCACATGCCACCAGCCAGTGATTGCGCTCCACTCCGGGTGTCTGAAGAGGACGTTAGGGCCAGAATTCGCTCCTTTCCAGCTGGATCATCCGGAGGCCCAGATGGACTGAGGCCACAAATTGTGGCCGAGCTTATCACCAGTCCAGAGGCTGGCAGCAGACTGGTCTCTGCTATAACGGGCCTAATTAACCTTTTACTTTCTGGCACATGTCCTGATCAGGTCAGGCCCATCCTCTTTGGGGGAACCCTCCTGGCCCTCAGGAAAAAAGCCGGGGGATTGCGCCCAATCGCAATAGGCTATTTTTGGCGTCGCCTAGCCTCCAAATGTGCTGCAAACTTTGCACTATCCAGGGTGTCGGGCTATCTGGCCCCCCTACAGGTCGGGGGTAGGATGCCCAGGGGCTGCGAAGCGGCAGTGCACGCAACCAGACGTTTCTTGGACGCAATGCCAGATGACAACGTTATCGTAAAACTGGACTTCAGCAATGCTTTCAATAGCGTGCAGAGAGACAGAATGCTTACCGCACTAACGAACATTCTGCCAGAACTCTCGAAGTACGGTCTTCTGTCTTATGGAAGTCCAAGTCTTCTAAAATTTGGCAAATTTCGGCTGTCCTCGCAAATGGGCCCCCAACAAGGCGACCCTTTGGGCCCACTGCTTTTTTGCCTGCCGCTGCAGCCCATCCTGAGAAAGTTGACAGCCGCACTTATTCTGGGTTATCTCGATGACGTCACCTTGGGCGGGGACGCAAACAGCGTCGCAAGCGATGTCGCAGTTATTGAGCGGGAATGTAAAGAGCTGGGCCTATCTCTGAACCATCGCAAATGCGAGATTATATCCAAAGGCCCAATCCCAGCTACTAACACTTCGCTTGACATCTTTCAACGCATAGAGCCCCAAGACGCTATCCTCCTTGGGGCCCCTCTTTCCATCACTCAGGCCTTTGGGTCCCTTATGTCACACCGCTCTAACGAGCTAAACATGGCACTGAACCGCTTGACGCTGATCGCTAAACAGGACGCCCTAATTTTGCTTAGAATGTCGCTCACCCATTCTAAACTTTTGCACCTTTTACGTTGCACACCATGCACAGGCCATCCACTATTAGAAAACTTCGACGACGCTATGCGTGAGGGACTGAACCAAATCCTTAATCTGCGTCTGTCAGACAGCCAATGGGTACAGGCTACGCTCCCAATCAGAGATGGGGGACTGGGGATTCGCCGGGTGTCTGCGCTTGCACCGTCTGCCTTCTTGGCTTCAGCTGCGAGCACCCGAGATCTCCAGTCGTCCATTCTTCTGAAGGCAAGTCTGCCTACGGACCCACGTGAGACCGAGATCATCGCCCAGTGGAGGGAAATGAGCCAAATGGATAATCCTGGTTCGGGCCCTCTCCACAAGCAGTCCACTTGGGATCGGCCTCTGATTCTCAGGGAGTTTAACCACCTGCTCCAATCTGACCAACGGCAGTACCATCAGGCACGTCTACGAGCCGTTTCAGCGGAGCACGCGGGGGACTGGCTTTATGCGCTGCCCATCGCTTCCTGTGGACTGCGCATGGACGACGAGGCAGTCAGAATCGTCGTCGGCCTCCGCCTCGGTGCCAACATCTGTGAACGGCACATCTGCCCTTGTGGGGAACAGGTGTTGGAAGTCGGCTCTCATGGCCTGTCTTGCTCACTCGGCCCAGGCCGCGTTCCACGTCACGCAATGATTAATGACGTGGTCTACCGGGCGCTTCTTCGAGCGGGCATTCCATCGGTCAAAGAACCACCCGATCTCTCGCGTTCTGACGGTAGAAGACCGGACGGCCTCACCCTGATCCCGTGGCACGCCGGCCGTAGCCTGATTTGGGACGTAACCGTGGCAGACACAGTTGCTGCCACCCATCTACCCATCACGTCTTTGTTGGCAGGTGCGGCTGCTGAGGCAGCAGCAGTTCGTAAAAATACCAAATACGCAGATCTGACAACAGATTACAATTTCCTGCCATTGGCCTTTGAGTCCTTCGGCCCAATAAGTCTCGACGCACAGATTTTCATCAGACAACTAGGTCGTCGTACTTCAGAGTCTTCCGGAGACAAAAGGGAAGGAAGCTTTCTTTTCAGCGTTTGTCCATGGCCATACAGCGCTTCAACGCCATATCGTTTCGAGGAACTTTTTCGTGGCCGACCTCGAAGAACCTGACGAGAGTTAACACACATTAATTTCTGTCTCCGGACAATTTATATATATATATATATATATATATATATATAGAGTTAAAGCGCTGTTTACTAGTCCCCGACCCCGACCCCACCCTACCCATACCCCACACACGCACAGCAGCCCTTTGTTCGCTTCTTCATCGTACGACGGCAAATAGTCGCCCACTGCTTCAGCAGCTTTCCAAACGAACGCCTGCGCTCCTAACCCTCGAATCTGCTTAGTCACTCCATTAATTCCCCGATGCATAAGGACCCTGACAAGTCCTCAACCTCCCTCCCCTCATACGCTGTCATAGCCACCGCCCCTCCTTCGGTCCTCGTTTTCCCCTCCCTCCGTTGCAGCAGCAGCAGCAGCAGCGACGCCCTCCCCTCTCGTCTTCGATGTCGACGCAGCAGCAGCAGCAGCAGCAGCGGGGGGGCAGTGATTGGCAAATCGCAATGCTCCCGTGAACACAAATGGCAAACGAAAGCCTGACAATATAGGCTTCAGTGTTTGTCATCGGTCGGGCGTTGTCGATGCTGCTGCTGCTGCTGCTGCCGCTGCTGCTGCTGGTGGCGGTGCAAATAAGGACGCCGAAGAATTGCAAAAGATTCTCAGCTGACCCGACCGTACAGACACAGACGGACAGGAGGACGGACAGGAGGACGGGTTGGAGGGCGGACGGGGATGTGTTCAGATGGTTGCCATGCACGGCGGTGTGGACTTTTCTTCGGGAGGGTACAATTAAACACCAGCAGATGGCGTTCATTTGCAATGCAAAATAAGACGTTCAATTTTGCTCCCGACCATCTTTGCAGCACCAGGCGAATGTAATAACGGCAACATCTTTAGCAGTCTAACAGAAGCGCAGGTTTCCTGAATCTAAGGCAGGTCTCCTGAATTTAAGGCAGGTCTCCTGAATTTAAGGCAGGTCTCCTGAATTCAATGCAGGTCCATGTGCATACTGTGAGTTTCAGCGCCTGTTGTCAAAGTCGCCGTGCAGGGCAACATGCGACAAAATGGAAAAACCCCAAAACAGAGCGACGTGTTTGAATATGAATTATTGTTATCGCTTAACTCGTTGTCTCACGTTTATCTTTTCTTTTCGGAAAAACTTTCGTCTTCGAAACGCGTCTTATTTCCTGAATTGCGAATAATTATCCACAACAAAACAATTCCATTCTTTTCACACGAAAGCTACGAATCCCGAAATAAAGCCATTTCCAAGGCAATCATCCCTTCGACGACTTCGCAGATCTGAGATTCCTCTTGACCCAAAGTCCCAGCAGCGCTATTTGGCTTTGTTTACGACGGGCAAACTGCTTATTCCAGTGGATTTAATTACTACGACTGCCCAAGACACAAAGGAGAAGGAGGGGAAATATGGAAGCGTCGACGGGTCCCGTAGGTACTGGAATTGCCGAGAATGGAAAGAAGGGAGGAGAGGTGTCGCTACAACAGCACTCCATCACGATTAAACAGCCGTCCATCCGCCCACCGTCGTTCCAGTCAGAATCACAGAGGACACCAGGTGCCGCGGTCGTTAAAAGATCGATAGCGCTTCCAAATGGATCTTATAAAGTCATGTTACATCAGCCAGCCAGCCAGCCAGCCAGCCAGCCAGCCAGCCAGCCAGCCAGCCAGCCAGCCAGCCAGCCAGCCAGCCAGTCAGTCAGCCAGCCAGTCAGTCAGTCAGTCAGCCAGCCAGTCAGTCAGTAAGTCAGCCAGCCAGCCAGCCAGCCAGCCAGTCAGTCAGTCAGTCAGTCAGTCAGTCAGTCAGTCAGTCAGTCAGTCAATCTGTCTGTCTGTCTGTCTGTCACTTAGTCAGGTACTCACTCAGTCAGTCACTCACTCAGTCAGTCAGTCACTCTGTCACTTTCACTCTGTCACTGTCTGTCTTTGTCTGTCTGTGTCTCTGTCTGTTCTTTCCCTAATCTGTCTTTTAGTTCTGTCGTGGAACGCTTCGCAAGTTCGATCACTGCGATACGCTCAATAATAGCACACACGTTATGTCTATTTCTCCTATTACTGACATCCTAAAATTATTACGAATGCAATTACATTACTGTCACTTTAGAATTTTTTGGGAAACATGAAGATAGATTACACCGATTACCATTTGACGTCTCATAACTGCAACAGATCTGAGCGTCGACACGGTAGCAAGCCGTTTAGCAATGTCATAGATAAACGATGTTTGAAATTATATGTCGCAGAGTATGAAACTGAGGATGAATAATTGTATTATAACCCTAAAAGTCTCCACTTAGTCCACTATTTAGTCACAATGATTTAAACCTAATATTCAGAATTTGAATCATTAATATCGGTTATTTTTGAGCAATGACAATGTTCATAGCTACACCAGCTAGAAAGCGGCTTGGGTAAAAATATTTAAAATGTGATAAATTGCATGAAATATACAAACAATTCTTGCAGCAAGTAAAAAATTAAAAATTGTAACTTTAAATTTTATTTGTACCTCTGGATTCCCTAATTTTTCAGGTGAACGTAATTTATTAAATACAGCCTTTGCCTATAGTTATATGCCCAAAAGATATTGCTGCTATAGGAACAAAGTGCATATTTTTTGCGTCGACTTGCTGAAAAGTGGAAAACCCCGCCTAACATCATAGAATAATTAATCGGAAAATGTAGGCCTACAGTCACCAGTCTCCATGCAGACTTTATTTCTTTCGGCTGGAGACAAAATCAGGATTGTCACAATCTCACATGCACGCGGAACAAAGCGAAAGGAAGTCGGAATCGTACAAACATCAAGAAATATGAAAGTTATAACACAATGCTAATCTATTTCAATGTCGCGACTTATTTCTGAAATCTCAATGGCAGTGACTTTAGTTGAGGAGCTTGCCTCCAATAAGCCCAGAATAGAAGCCGTTACTACGGAACATTGCTTCTTATGCGAGAACCGCTAACGCGCCGTAACGAAATTGTACGCAAGAGGCTGTAGGCCTGCAGTTTATCAAAGCTTTACTACAGACGGGGGAGATCTACAAATGCATTCGGGGCTTCTCCGAGGAAAGGTGCCACAGGTATTTTAAAAAAATGAAATGTGAGCGCTATGCTTGTCCATTCGAGACTTTAAATAAACATTGACTTTGAAAGAATCATCTTTTTTGTCTGATATTCGATTTTTTCGTAGCTTTGAAACACAGTTTCTGCCGATCGCTCTGAAATAAACGTCTACGGATGCATAAGATGACTCGTCTGATGAAATCTCTAAACACAGCGGTCGTTTTTCTTTCAAAATCAGAGGGATGGTCCACGGACTAGGCTACTAGTCCATAGATGGTCAATCCCCATTCCTAGATTTATTAGTAGACTACCAATAGCAAAAATTCTTTTACCCCAATAGGGATTGTAATCGACCAATGGGGAGGGGGACTATGATCACAGGCAAACCGACCTCTAACTCAAGATTAAAGATGATATGCATCGATTGCGTTATCATGACTGTAAATACAATAGAACTTCGTTATAACGCACTTAGCAGGTCTGTAAAATTTAGTACGTTATAACCGAGGTACGTTATATCCAATACCGTCCAATACGGTACAGCATCACACGGTACAGCATCACACATTGCGGTATATGTATATACAGTATAGTAGCCGAGCAGGTCTATAAATTATAACTGAGTTCGCTATATATATATATATAAACTATATATATATATATATATATATATATATATATATATATCGAAGTTCTACTGTACAAGCTATTTAGTGTTTCTATGCACACTAGCCGCACACTGGAAACAGCAGATCAACTTCAAGACACCCATCGTTCAATTCGCTGCTTATTCTCAGAATGCAATATGTGTAAGTCCAGCTCACCGCCTCGCAGATGCTCTCCTGCAGACAGTTCAGTAGAGTAATGGATTCCATCGCCGGAGACATTGGAGGAATCTCCAAACGTTGCTGAAGAATAAAAAATCACAGTTTTCACTTAATAATATATAGAAAAATAGGGACGCTAGTTTTTGTAATTCTTTTAAATTTTGTCTATAATAATAATAAGAATGATAGTGATGCAGGTTTAGTGCGGGGATTTTTATGGAAAAGTGCGAGACTCAGAGGTCCTAAAATTTCGGGGAAAATTGTGAAAATTTCCAATTTATCTCGCATATATATAGAAATTGCAGTTTAGTGCGGTAATATTTGAGAAAATTTAGGGGAAATCGCGGCGTTTTCGCGGAATCGTGCTCCATATTTTCCCGTAAAGAACGGTTAACGAGCAAAAAAAGGACATCCTGACAAGCTCTGGTTCCCTATATATCTATGTATATATATGAGGAAAATAGCGACGCGTGCGAAATATATGACGACAATGGCAAAACGTGGGGATAACATTGCCGCATAAATATGCGAAAATCGCTATGCGGAAGAAAACAGAAAAATGCGGCGCAATACAAATTTTTTAAATATACGATCGCATATGCGATCGCAATTTCGCACTAAACCGATATGACTAATAAGAGAAATTCTTCGTCTTTCTAGTTGCTTCTG